>KZ806891.1:138297-149541 GCA_000696205.2 Oncopeltus fasciatus
ATATATAAATCATTAAAAAAAAAAAACTTTTTTTATCAGAGGACAGAATAGCTGAAAATATTTCACTCTTGCCTATTAATTAAAAAAAAATAAGTTCTTTGAATAACCATGTTTTATTTTTATTTATTTATTTGTTTTGATGAGCTGCAGATCTGTAAAGGTTTATATTTTTTATTATGGTTGGAATAAAACTCCGTTTAATCAATTTAAAACTTCAATACTGTTAGTGCTGCAGAAAATAAATCTTACTACGTGTTTAATTTGAATTTCATTTTTCAACATTTATTTTTTAGATCACTAAAAAAAAAAAAAACCAGATTAATAAGAATATATCTTAGTGAGTGGGGTGGTCATATTGTTTTTATAGTGGTACTGACTTCTGAATTTGAGCTCTAATCTTTCTTAATATTTAAACAAGAGCAAACTTTAAGGAAAACTTGAAATATTGTTAATAGCTTTGTTGACTTTTTTTTATTATTATTTATTAATTTTTTTTTGTTAACCCTTAAATTTTGGATGTAGAGAGTAGTTCCGCCATGTATTTCAGTCTCCAGACAGGATCTTCACCCCAGAACAGGACTTTCCGTCTCCCATCTCCCAGGTCCAAGGCAACTGCCTCGGGCGTCATCTCCTTTACTGATGTTTCACTCAAGGATCTGCCTCTCTTGATCTCTACGTCAAGTAGTCAAGGCCTAGTTATCGCCTCATATCCTTGTAGAATAGGGCTTTGGAAAGTACTTGTAGGCTTGAAATGGATGGTTAAAGCCCCTCATCTTTTTCACCCTCAGCCATGAAACACTTATACCGGGCTTATCTTGTATCCTTGCTTTTATTTTATTTTTTTGACTACTTAAGATCATGGAGAAAGGGGCTGCATACAGATTGCCATCCTATTCTTAACACCAATGGCTCTGGACAAGTATTTCTCGATGGTTGTGCATTAGTGCTGGATTTGAACCCGCTGTGTCAGGATTTGGAGCCAGGAACGGATGCCATCGGCTACCCCTTCGCCCCAGATTATACTAACATATTCCACCTTTGAACATGTTTCACGGAAGCAGCAGACATGCCATGTTGTGTTTCCACAACCGGATTCCTGCCTTTATCAACCCCCGAGGGTTAGGCGGGAAGAGCCAGGATCCTTGCACCCCCCAAGCGCCGCCCCCCCCCCCCCATTAAGTTAGGTCTCCGCTAATAGTCTGTAGAAAGTGGAGTGGAGACAAAGCAGCCTCCTGCTCCCTAACGGTCCTCTTGAATTGTATTTCGACCCCGTTCTCCTGCCACTTCCTCCTGGAATTTAAACCTTACCATACTATTCGAAAGTATTCATACCCATACACTTCTAAACATACGGAATTACTTTCACTCAATTGTTCGGGTATCCAAACAAAATCATTTCTTCTTTGTCTGGTAGAATTTCTGCAGCGATACAAAAATTTCGTTGTTTTTTTTTTCGTTCAGTGATCTGTCCAATCTTTTTCTTTTCCATAGTGGCTAAAATCTTAACTGCATTTTGTATGGCAAGAATCTACGCACCATAATAAAGAAGAAGTGACAAGATGTATTTCCGTTATCGACCAAGCTTAGGTTTTAGGTATCGGCCCCACTCCTGTTTTCTCCAGGAAAATAAACACTTACAATTGGAGGCAGCACATCTACCTCCGAAATCTGATAAACTAATCGCTTAAGCCCGAATGTACGAAGAGCAAAACCTATATAAATGATGTACAAATAAGGTTAATTCCCGTTCTGCTGCGGTGGAAGCAGATAAGCAGTTGGATAGCGTGTTTACAAAGTTGTAAGAGGTTTGAGACTTGAGGTTCCCAGCGCCTTGCGGGCATTCCAGAAAGTTGTTGGGTTCCCGAGCTCCTAGGCACGATAACGTTGGAATTGTGGACGGCGGTGGGGGGGAGAGACTTAATATGGCGCCAAGAGAGCGTCATACCGCAAGGATTAGCGAAGTTAACGCATCTTCACGCTTCCCAATCTGTGGCTCTGCCTTAACCTGTTCATTACCGCTTTAATAATTGTTTATAGTAAAGTACAAACAGCTGTATGTACTCTATTTGATTGTGGAGCATGATACATGGGGAGGCCGATTCAAGTGATTCCAAGTCTCAGTTGCCTAAATTAACCAAAAGTTTCTGAATCCCTATTGTAGTGCCTATTACCTTATATGAGTCTAAGGCATTAAGTTCTCCACAATTTACTGAGGCCCTGAGATTAAAAAAAAAAAAAGAGGAATATCTTAAATAACATATATATGAAGTAGCTGTTACAAAAAGCGGCAAATTATCCGTATTCAAAGGTGACTAAATATTCACTTTTTAAGCATTTCTGTCACCAATAGTCATGTGCCTACTTTTGAGGTTAATGACATACATCCTAATGAAAGTGAGATACTATTCTCTTGGGAGATATTCATATAAAAGTCTTGGACCTCCCACAGAGTGAGGGGCCCAGGTTATTATCGTCCAGGTCATTCGACAGTGAAGATAATAAGGTCATTAAAACTACTGGTCTTTAGGTCCAATGAGCCGGCACTACCTGTCCAATGGGGTGGCACAAAGGATTACCCAGAAGAAACATGTAATTCCCTATATATAATGGTTAGAAGCTGCGGGAATGAACTATTGTTTTCTGGTCCTCTAGAGAAGCGATATTGTGAAGGCGGAAGTCGTACGCTGTGATTGTAAGCTTATATATGCCTTCCAGATCTCTATTTCTTCTTTTACAGAGAATATCTCCTCACATGGCGGCTTTGTTTTCTATGAATTCTTCCTCAGACATAGCCGATATTCGCTATTGTTTTGATGTATCGTTTTCTTCATTTAGAACCTCATCGATTGATAATAACTGTTGCGTTGTCGATAGTATATGTGTGACTTTACGATCTCTCACAAAGCTGAGACTCTTACAAAGCAATTCTTTGACATATACGTAGTTCTTGGATAGGATTCTATTTCGCTATTATCTTCAGAAACGGTACTTTTTAGAATCTTAGGTACTGCTGATAATCGTGGATCGAACGATTTGTTTAACATGTATCACATAAAATGATAAACCCATAAGCAGTAAGGCACAAGAGTATTAAAAATAAATGTCTCATCTCACTTAAAGTGAAGTTCGTTAACTAGGGGGACCTAGTCTCTCTTCAATCCTCACTGACGAAGTGCGAAAAATCCCCGAAAATTTATCTCTTTGTGATATTTTCTTTTTTTGTGTGCACTGCACTCTCTATCCCACCTGTTCTCGATTACTTATATATANGAATAAGACAGAACAAAATATATTAGTTAGGATTAAATTAGAAATTTCGGGAGCTAGGAACTTATTTATGGAATGGCCTCAAGTATAAAGGAAACATTAATCCTTAAATCCCAGTGACCCACTAGGTGTTAGTGCAATATGGAGAGTTTTACAGAAACGGAGTGCCAAAGAAGTCGAGAGCCCCTTTGCTGACACAAAAGTCAAAATAATCTCTAGAAGGGTATTCGTAGGCCCGCAGGAAGAATTCGCTTAAATCTTATCCAGGAGATGAGATTAGCTACTATTTGTCAAAGAGGATTGTTAGATTGAGGATTGGAGGGGAGATTGAATTTAGTTGAAAGATTAATGGATGTTAGTATAGGGCTTTCATATGACTCTCGTCAATTGTTAGGGTTGTCCATAATTTCTGTCTATTGACTTTGATACTACGAGTGACTATGACCTGGTTGTGGGTTACAGAAAATTATGTATCGTAAAACTATAGGGCTTGGGGCGCCAGGCTAGCTCAGGGGATCCGTACGGGTCTCGCAATCCTGACGCCGCTGGTTCAAATCCCGCCCAGGTCAATCTTTTATTTATAATATAGAAGCTTGTCCTGAGCCATGGGTGTTTAAAATGGGGTGGCAACCTGTAGATAGCCCCTTCCTCCATGACCCTGAGTGGTTGAATGGAAGGCTAACACTAGAAAAAAAAAATAAAAAATAAAAAAATAAATAAGTATTATCATTACCGAGCGAAGTTTAACAGTTTTTTTTTTATCCCTTAGAATTAAATATACTTACCTAGAGTTTGAACACTTTTAAATCGGATCATAGCTCATCTCTCATTAAATCACGTACTATCATCAAGCAACGGACGTACTTTCGTAGAATGAGGTTGAAAGGCACACGAATATAGTTATATAATATAATTATAATAGTTATCATAAATAAAGTATATCATGTGAAATATAATAAGAATAATAACATGTAATAACGTTGTGGTGAATATCATACTCCATATCTAGTACTGTGTAAACGGGTTGTATACACAGTACAAATTATTAAACACATCTAAAATACACAACGGACAAGGCATTACTAATAGAATGGTCTGTTTACCGGGTGCTGTATTCCCATTTGCGTTTACGTTTTCAATAATTACTGGTATTTACATGAGTCGATTTCAGTGAAATACTTCTTACATTTTCCTTGCGTCATTCGACAATCATTCGGTAAGGAAATTATTAAGGAGTCTACCTACAAAACATAATACTCTGTCCATTTTAAGTTTTTAATTTATTTTTAAATAATGCTATTTCGCTTATTTTTTTTCTTTCTTAATTATTTATTATTTCTCTTTAGACATTTACCCTAATACAACCCTCTCTTTGCCATGGAAAGCGATTAGTCAAAAAATCAAATGCCTTTTTTTCTAAATTTTGTATTCTTTGTGTGTGTGTGAGAGGGAGAGAGAGTGTTGACTAATGTGATCGAATATAAGAACACTGACGGCCACCATAATAAAATAACATTTTCGGCTGCGGAACCACAAACAAAAATATCTTGCATTAAATAAAAGATATTTTTTTAAGCAAGATCTGCCATATTTAATCCCATTAAATTATTTTTTTAGTGGATTTCGGTAGAGATGTGTCCATAGTTTAGTAAATAATTATTTGTATACACTCCCACTTGAATTATTACGTTTCTTTAAAGAGCAGTGACGCAGCGAGGAGCAAACCTCCCATATCTTGAAATAAAAAAAAATAAATGAGGCTTTATTTCAAAAATTTACGATTTTGATGAAGCGTGTTGATAATTCCTGTACTCTTTCTCAGAAAAAATGTATTAGGATAGTTGAGTGTATGTGATTCACATCTGATTCCAGGACTGGTAGCATAACTGGTAAATGCACTGGCCCGGATAGCAGGAGATCCAGGTTCGATTCCTGGCTGGGACAGATAGATTTTTTATTCTGTTCCCTCGCATTAATTGTTTAAAATTTACGTGGGATAAAATACCACAACCAAATAAAATATCGACAAACAATGTTTCTTCAAAGACACACGCACGCATATTATCCCTCCGTGCTCTTTCTCCCAGCTTAACGGACTGTTCTCCTACGTCATCCTCATTTCACCCCTCCAATTTGCCACCATTTGACCTCTGAAAGTAGTGGGGGGAAGGGGGGCGGGAAGACCCCACACAGTGGAGAGCTTACTATCTTGTAAGCCATTTGTCAGCGGAGATAATTAGGCCACCAAGCTACAGCCAAGCAGGACGAGAGCTTTTTCTTAGGGGCCAGCCATGATTATCTGTCTTCATTCTTTGCTGATTCCTTGCCATCATTCCTAGCGTCTTTTGCTGGAGTCAGGGCATTTTTTACATACCATGTTTGAATACTTGTTCGTGAAAAGAGCTTATTTTGCACTGTCTTAACCAACCAAATCCCCCCCCCCCCCCGCTCTATTCTAGTGCTATGTTCGCACATATAAACTAATAATTTCACTGATATTACTATATTTATTCATTCATAAGGTACCATTATTTTTATACAAGCGATATGCGTAATTTCATTTTTTTTTTTTTTTAAAGCAACTACAAGAAGTGAAAGACAAACTTGCAGTTCAGGAAAACCCCCACTTCTATTTAATTATGTAACTCATAAAATATTTATTTTATGAATAAACTATTTTTTTGTTGAAGGCGGATGAAATAAAAAAGAAATGGTCACAAGCCTCCACAATTCCTACATTTAAATGCAGAGCGCTTTCGAGGCCATCTTCAGAGCTCGTAAGTTGGTCGAGGTGAACTCTCTCTGACCTCTGGCTGTATTGGCTCGCTCTGCATTTAAAATAAATGTGTAAACTGTGGCGGTTTGTGACCACTCCTCAATTATTTCACCCACTTTTGATTGAGAACCTCCACCAGACATTATTAAGTTAATTATTAATTATTACGGAAGCAATTTTTTTGTTGATTTTCAATACTCCAAACCGTATATAACCAACTCTAAATAGAAAAAAAAAAGAAAGTTTTTTACTCGCACTTGGCATTAGAAAGAAGGTATAGGAAAAAAAAAATAGTTTACATAAAAATGTAAAACTTATTCAAATGGAAAGTTTTTGACCGTAGATATTATTAGTAGATTTATTTTCTTGGTTGATTGTATACTTTATTTTTAATTTTATAATTCTTTAATTTCCTGTGGGATAAGTTTGCATTTTTTTTTTAAATACATACATATATTTACTATTCTCTCTCCTTGCACTTTCTGTAAAAGATTTATGAGTTAACTTTGACATGTCTAACGATAAGACTAAGGATAAGGATTTTCACTTTCAGGCGGCAACATGTTTGCCATTTTTTTTTTTTTATAAAATGTATTGACTGTGGTTACTTTTAATTCTTTGAAGACATATATTCTTTTTCGTCTTCGTGATCTGTCAACCATATCCTCCGGAAGTAACTTTTTATTTTTCAGCGCATTATTTTCCCGGAAATGGCCAAATTAATAGTTTTTCTCCATTTTACTCTTGAAAGTGATTTTTGCTCATATTTGTCCACTATATTTTTGCCATTAGCCTACCTCTTGTGTTTGTGAAGGACAAGTACCTAAGGAATAAGCATCTATCTAAGAAGTATCTATTTTCATTGACCTACTAAAATAGCTTGTTTGTTTTTTGTTCTCCGTTTTTTTTTTCACGTTGTTACTGATTTGTTTTCATAAATTCCATAGCTATTGTTTATTATTTATTTATCAATAAATTATTTTGCTACATTTAGCAGTTTACATATGGACATATGGAAGTTAGGATGATAATCTTAAATAACATGCAACTAATTTTACTACTAACTCGCATATTTTCCATCAGAACCTCATCCAGTAGCAGTTACAGCTGTGTAATTTATAAATTTTATTAAGAATTGACATTTCGCAGTTATAAAATTTTCAAAATTTAGTTATTTATGACAATTTAAAAATATCTATTATTTTTTTAATGTGGAGGATGCTCCCCTCTTGTTGAAGCATTTATGGTACATGACTGACGTTACTACCAAGTAACATTGAAATGGTACGTCTCCTTGGAAATGTATATTGTGGTTAGAAAATTCCGCGCACACGAGATCCCAACGCTTAATTATAGCTCATGAGCGTTTATTATTCCACGATTATGGATGAAGTCAGTAGTGTGGCTTTTGAGGTTAGTAGAAGATAGAAGATAGCAAATTTCTGCGTGCCAGTTTTCCTGATGCCATCATTATTTTTAAATTTGTTTTATATATGGTAAGGTAAAACATTTATTCAGAAGGTGATTATGGTTTCATTTCTCGTCACTGTTATTTTGGATACGGTAATGAGGTAAGGTTTTCAAAAGTAGATTCAAGTGTTGCTACTTAAACATTTAATGAGACAACAATAATTTTTTTAATATATATTAATTAAGAGTTACCTAGATATAGATAATCTTCTTTTTAGTAAGATTAATACCTCTGATTTGCCATGCTTTTTGCATATTTTATCTACTTGTGGTATACTTCTTCATTTCTGTGTAGTTTTGACGTTAGGAAATTCGCCCTAGAGAAGGGATGCTCTAAAGCAATACCAGACGAAAAGAGACGAGGCAGGGAAATAAAGTCGGACCTATTCGAACAGCTAAAACTAGGCTAATCCTGGAAATGGATTAAAGTAGATTAAATGAAACAATTTACAGGCTATAAGGGGGTTTGGGTGATAAAATTCGAAACACGTCCTTCAACATGAGTGCAATCTAACTAATTTGATTGGATCCGAGCAGCCGTCTTCCCTTCCTTCCAACCTATTTCTATTTTTATCCCCTTCTCGGTCAATTGGGAGATTGTGCTGTATCAATCCTAAATTCTCAAATCAATTGGTTATCTTTTAATAATAAAATGTTTAGGGTAGTTCGCCCTCGCAATTTACTAAACCTACAGCACGTAAATAATTTGGTCTCCGTTTCGAACAGAATAATTCAATTTTAGCCACTCTATTTTCGACATTTTTTCTATTTCTGTTCTATTTCATTCCAAATTATTATTAATAACTACCCTTCTTGATTTGATTTCAGTCACGCTATTACTCTCAATATTTACTTTGCAATATTCAATAACTACTTTGTTATTGTCTCTCAGCAAATGCATCCTATATTGTAAATATGATGGTGAATGCTTTTAAGAATATTGCAGATCATAGATGACCTCTTTATTTTTAATATATTGGACCCTACTATAATATTCAAATAATCTGGAGTGTTCGACTCTCAACTTTGCTTCATGTCATGATAAAATAAAAATTAATTTTATTTTAACCCACTTTATATAACTCTATAGTTCATTTAGAAAGGTCTTTTAAAAGAAGAACTAAACGTACTGACCTATTTTAACTCCTAGACTATTTTAAACCATGTTTATTGAATCTAAATATATGTTCTATCCATAACTATTATGTGCACAGTATACATAACTATATATATATATATATATATATATATATATATAAATATATATATATATATATATATATATATATATATATGTATTTNTATATATATATATATATCAACCCATTGTCGAACGAATGGTTATTTATATTTTGAATTTCATTGAGTCAATTTAAAAAAAAAGTGCGCCCTGAATGGAGTCCTAACATACACATCTATCTAGCGAAATGAGACTCACATTCGCTACCTCAACTCAAACAGTGTTTACTGTGCTAAGAGATATTTTAATCAATACTATTAATTTTGTCTTGATTATTTTACTTAAGTTATAAAATTCCAGGCACTCGAGATTTTGGTCTTTAGAGTCGAATTATTTGGGTCTTTCAATGGCTTGGCGTCTTTTGGGGTTTGGGAATTGCCATGGGAAGACTTTTAACGGAAAACAAGTGCAAAATGTATTAAAGTTGCAATTTGTAGATAGCCTCCCTTCTTCCACGAACTTCAGTGGTTAAATTGAAAGTAATGAAATAAATGAAATTCGACAAGAATCTATCGAAGATTATTAATATCTTGTTGAAAAGCTAATAGCTAATAAAAATTCAATGTTAAAATTTATTCGTGGTGGTTTTAGCCAATAAATGATTATGAAAAACGTATTTGTAAAGAGCAAGCGTGGTCTGATACTAATTTGCCTAGTTTGTAAGTGTCCCGTACAAGTTTTTTAAATTTAAGGTGGTTTCTTGGTCATCTATCAGGTCATAGTCAAATAGTTATTTTTTATTTGATTTTAGATGAAACCATGTGTTGAAAATATTAGAAAAAGAACTGGAAGAACTTGTATGTTTGGGATCTATTTGGAGAAGTGGATATTCCTAGCGAATATATGAGTGAGTGAGAGTTCGGTTAATCCAGAGTCTTACGATCATGACGTGCTATTGCATTTGTTTTTACTTTGTTCGCTTAAAAAAATTGAAAACTGAACTACTAGGCCGCCTAAGCCATTGGGGATTCGTGACTGAAGATTAGCTGCTAGAAGAAGAAAGTTCGAATTGATCTTACTGAGGATAGTAGACTTCTAGAGGGTCGAAACAAGACGGAGAATTGCCAGGGCTAGAGTTCGTCTGAATCGTCTCCCGCGGATAATGAGCAATCAGCAAGAGGTAATTTCTTATTAGTATTGGACCTGGATCTGTGTGCCAATACATTGCTCATGGTTACCTTCGACTCCTTCAGCGGAATGGGAAGAGAGAGAAAGAGACAGAAGAACTTGCGGGAGACAGAAGATCTTGCCCCGACTGTGTGGGTGGGGGGGCGCGGGAGATAATTCTTTTGAGAGCAGGTCACGATGCCTCGCCGACGTTCAGGGACTCCTTGCAGGCGAGACCGGATCCTGGGTCTGAACCTTTGTTTCCAGCCTCATTTTACCCTAGGACCACTTCTCTTCTTCCAGCCAGTGTATTTACTCTGGGTACATTAAATCCTACCCCCTCTCCCCTATTTATTAGACCCATATAATAATTCTAGAATTCCATAATAATTTATGACCTATTTGTATTATAATTTTGCTTGTGTTAGTAATCCCGATTTTTTTTATTTAGAATCTCAGAGCGCTTTTATATCTTAAAATTTAGTACTAAAGTGTTTAATGGTAAAGTTAAAAATAATGTTCTGTAGCAAAGAGCCAGATTATGAAAGGTTATATTCTCACCCTATAAATTTGTTCGTTTAATTGGGATTACATTTTTATTCATTATATAAATGACACAATTAAAAGATATATAATTACATGGAATAAAAATAAGATTTTTATCATAATATAATTAATCAATTACGAAAATAATATAATTTTTATCGAAATTAATCTCTATTATTTTCAATTAAAAAAATTGTTACTTCTTTGAATCATAAATTGTAATAAAAAATGTGAATTGATTTTCCCAACCGGCATAAATTTCACTTGAGTTTGAGACTAAAAGTCCCTTGTGGTTTGTTACTATTTAGTTAAAAGCCGCCCCATTTTTCTGTTCCCTTTACAGTCTATGTTTAATACTCTCAATTAGAAAAACATTTATTAATATTTCTAAAATATACATTACTATACACACCATTATATATTTTAAACACATAATTTTATATTAATGATTGTATTAAATGCTGTTCTACTTTACAATTAACGATTCTGTGCGCTTTTTAGAGAACTTTTTTTTTCTTTTTTTTTTTTTAATAAATCTTTATTTATTACAGTTTAGAGAACTTAGTGTTTCAATTTCTGAGCATGTAGGTGGTTTGCCGATTGACTTTTTTCCGAGGTAATTATGTGTGGTACTTGAGATTTGTATGATTAGTGGGACAGAAAAAATGGACAGAAACTGTGAGTTTTAAGATAAAAACATTTGTGATACAAAATTTATTTCGGTTGACTCTTGAGTTAACTCATTCCCGAATCAGGCATTACATGAGACCACCAGATATATATATATAAACAGATAGAGAATGTTATTAGAGTATCCTGTCTACTATATATATATATA
>KZ806891.1:149590-179019 GCA_000696205.2 Oncopeltus fasciatus
TATATATATAGTATACAATTTTAAATTTATTATTTTTCATTGTATAGTTCATGTTTATCAGAAGTATGATTCGTTATTAGCTAGTATGACACTATTATGATAAGGATGCAGACTATTTATTTCCCTTATAAGTAATTTAATTGCCTTTTGATATCTAAAGTAATTAATTTACAATTAAATTTCTTTACTTGATTAGTTTAATATAAAAACACAAGTTATTCCATTGTGGGTTATTTTCAAACCTAATCAGATTTTTGAAGGCTTAGTTGTATTTGATTATTCTAAAATGCAATATATTTATATTATTAATCTATATGATTAAGTCATATGAATGACGTTTGATAAGACTCTTGTTCGCGAGTAAGTATAAAAACTTATAAATAGCTCTTTACATCTCCTTATCTTCCCATCCTAGTCAATTGATTGCCGAGAATAAAGCCCTGGTTGTCCTACATTCGCTGTGTATCTTTTATCGTCTGTCTACTATTGCGTCTTAGTCTTTATCGGACAGAGATTAATACTGTTCTTCCTCGAGTGACTCCATTGTGCTTTAATGTCTGTTTTTTTTTGTTTTTTTTCTTTTGGCAGAATTAAAGCTTTTAATGCTCAAGACTATATTCTATGTTCCCAATAGATATTTCCTTCCAGGGAATATCAGAGCATTGTATGACCATCTTGACAAACCTCCCTCTATAGAGGACATTCACTGGTCACTGCCTCCATTTGCTTGGAATGGTTGAATTATCAAGGAATTATCCGCTCCCTTGCCATAATCTCCCTTTGCCATGCACTTTCAAAGACGAACCACATTCACAGAACAATAGGTACTTGAAGGGTTTTAAAGCTATCTCAATTCCTCACACCTCTGTGGTAGAAGGTTCCCAATCACCTATTCACACTTATGAAGCGAATTTCACTTCAACATTTTAGTATCATATAACATATATTTATCTCAAATGTCATCTTCTTATTTCCTTTATTTTAAGTATTTTGTTGATGTATTAAATGCTTATGTATTTTCCTTAGTATTTAGTTTTGATATTTTTCTTGAGAAAGAACCACTAAAATTTAAAAAAAATTCTTCGTAATCTATATTAGCGAATTCCTTAGTTAACTATTGGGGCTGTTCTAATGATAGCCTCTGAAATATGTTTGTGTGTCTGTGTTTCAGTGGGTCTGCAGGCACTGTTTTTAGTTTTTCTTAATGAAATTTTTCGTGTAGCTTACATATGCAAAAAGGAAAGCTTAGATCGTTCTTGAACGAAATCGGACGAATAGAAGTGGAGATATTACTTGAAATATCAAGGACGAGTAGATATTCATTCTAGCATGCGTAATATTTAATTAATCAGAGTAATGAAATTGGACATAGATTCATTTATTGATAAATAGAAACATGTTATATGTGTGAGAGACTAAATAACGTGGTAAGTACAAATACTAAATTTCATTAGCTGCAAAACTGAAGAATTAACTTATTTTACGCAGCTCCTGTTTGACGGACTTGATCGTTTCCCATTCTATACTAAGTTTATAAAACTATAACTTTATTGCAAAATCTATTTACCTAAGTTTTCTTATATGATTAAAGAATATTAGTGTGCAGCTGTTTACCGTACTTGAAATTGGTTTCAAATCCATTGCTTATAAACTTTTAAAACATTTCATTAAATTGTAAACTCTTTACATAAAAAAACATTTTTTACTCTAATCTTGCTAAATTTAATACTTTTTTAATTAATAAATTTTAAATATTTATTATTAATTTTCTTGGACTTAATTTTAAACATAATTTAAAAATATTTTGCCTCTTTTCGATTCTGTTGTGATTTTTTTTTTTTATTACAAAAATTATGTGTTCCTGTTAAGTCCATTTGTTTGCACACTGATGTTCTAGGATTAGCTGAGCTTATATCCAGCCTGTATGTATCATCTAAATGCATGTTTTAAATTGTGAAAATATTATAATTTATCAAGTAGATTTAACTTGTATATTTGTGTATACTTGGAGTTACGGTATGCAGAGTGAATACAAGGTTTGTCTGGTTGTTGTCAGTGTCTATCATTGAAGGTCTTAAATTGCTTTAAATTATTTTTACTCGAGTAATATATTGTAGTAAGTAATATAGAGAAGTAAAAAAAAAAAAATGTTTTCTTCAATTAATTATTTACAGCTGAGGTTTGACTGCTGAAGGATCAACATAATAATGGGTCAACCCATAACTCTATGTGTATTCAGTTTTATAATATTAAATTTATTTAGCAAATGAAATTAGGGATGGAATGCTGAGAAAGGTTTATAGGAAATATAAGATTTATTATTATTAGTGCCCAGAAAAAATTGTAAATCATAATATAAGTAAAATTTATTATTTTAGCATATTTAACATAGATGTGTATATACTTCATAACATTTTAGAGAAGAGGACAGAATAAGAAAGGTATTTAAGAATGAATTTGGACGATTGAGAGTCTCCCCTAATCTCTCACCACCCTAAAGCCAGTCTAAGGGATAATAATTTTTTCACTTGATATTCAATTTGGTTTGTAAATTCAGATTAGACATTTAATCATTCATATATAATTTTTTTTGTTTTTTTTTAGAAGAGAAATTTGTTTTGTTTACTATGCCGAAGCTCGTCAATTGTTTTAATAATCTCTGGAATACATTAAACAGGCGAAGACAAATAATTTCTTTTTATACTGTGATTCTATGAGAAAATCACAGATTTTTTCTCTCTTTCGGCTATTTTTTGCAAATACTTTTTATAAATAGGAGAATGAAAGAGTAAATAAACAAAACCACGGACATTAATATAAATATATTTGGACTGATCTAATTTCGCCATATCCCATGGTATACCGCCTTCCATAATTCATATTTTTGAAATAAATTACATTCACTTCCAAGGCAGCATTATTAAATGCCGTTCTATTTGAATGGATAAGCTAATATTTTTATTTACTTGAACATTCAAAAGACATTTTCCATGAGGGGAGTAGCGTATTACGGTTGAATAAGGAGGCAGATTGGAGATTGAAGCATGGCGCGTAGGGCGATATGAGGCCGCGGCAATATGGTGCGCACGGTACAGGGGGAATACGAAGGCTTGTCTTTACCCTCGTCAAACAGGCGGGGAGTGTACCAGGAGGAGAGCCGATCGATCCTCGGGAGGGAGCATTCACGCCACCAAGATCTCGCAGGCCAGATCCACTTGCAGCGTACGCCTGGAGTTGTGCATTACGCTTTTACGTGGCGGGCCGAGGCCAGTAATCCGAGATTGTCCGGTACCAATGTTGGGGTCTTACCGAAACGCGTAGGATCCACTACGGATCAGTTTGCATAACTTTCTTCACGATGACGTCCAATCGTATTCTCCAAAATCAAGTGGACGTGCTGAAAAATGTCGAGAAGTTTTTTAAATGAACTGATCCCAGAAGAAATATTTTTTACTTGAAAAACATTAATATTTCAAAAAGCACTAGTGACGACAAATGATTGTCGGTTCTAAACGATGTCATATTTATGTCTATTTTGCTTTGTTTTGTCATTGTGGGCTCCATGGAAACCAAAATCACCGTCTACGTAATCGTCTTCCAACTATTGTTCATTTACTTTTTAATTAAAATTATGTTTAATTCGTATAAAATGCGTATTTAAGACATTGTTTTTGTTTAAATAATAATCTTTATGTCCTAATACTTACAGGTTAACATCAATATTTCTGTTCTTCTATTGCTTGTATTTAATTATTTATTATACGTCAGACTAGACAAAATGATTTTTACATAAGATTCTCTTTTCTTTATTGTTTTTTTTTTTTTTTTTAGTTTACTTATTTGTATTATTTTATTTTAAAAAATGTAAATAGTAATTAATAATGTCTTAAAATTTCTTAAATAGAGAAGTTTGAAAATAATGGAGGCAATATAGAGGCACGTTTAAAATTCAATGGCTGATGTAAATGAAGGGAATATGTAAACAAATAGAGGCAAATGAAATTCAGGATAAAAGTTTCAAGTCTTAAGTAAGCGCGGCAACTCCATCTCGCAGAAGTTATTTTAAATGGAAATCCTTCTGATCGCTTGTGTTTCTGTGTGTATGTGGGAGAGAGTGTGTGAGAAATGGAAGAGAGACCGGTAAATGTGATTGTTTAGTGTCGTAGCCTGGTGGAAGGGGATGGGGGAGGGGATTTTGATGTGGAACAAAGTGATATGCTTTGCCATCTATGCAGGGGAATCCTCCAGTGTGCTTTTGTTTATGTGTGTGTGTGTGAGAATGTGGAATATATATATATGAGGGGGATGAGGTAGGCAGAGGATTTTGATGTGGAACAAAGTGCGTGTTGAAGAGAATGAGCGTGTATGTGTGTGAAAGAGAATGAACGATAGAAGA
The DNA here is from genome assembly GCA_000696205.2 of Oncopeltus fasciatus. Classification (NCBI taxonomy): domain Eukaryota; kingdom Metazoa; phylum Arthropoda; class Insecta; order Hemiptera; family Lygaeidae; genus Oncopeltus; species Oncopeltus fasciatus. The sequence goes on from KZ806891.1 coordinate 153,987, forward strand.
TAGACTAGGAAAGAGGAGCTGGTTAAGGTAATTGTGGAGGGGGATGAGGTAAGCAGAGGATTTAGATATGGAAAAAAGTACGTGTTGAATAGAATGAGAGTGTATGTGTGTGAAAGAGAAAGAACGATAGAAGATAGACTAGGAAAGAGGAGCTGGTTAAGGTAATTGTGGAGGGGGATGAGGTAAGCAGAGGATTTAGATGTGGAACAAAGTACGTGTTGAATAGAATGAGAGTGTATGTGTGTGAAAGAGAAAGAACGATAGAAGATAGACTAGGAAAGAGAACTTGCTCAAGGTAATTGTGGATGGAGATGAGGTAAGCAGAGGATTTAGATGTGGAACAAAATACTAGTTGAAGAGAATGAGAGTGTATGTGTGTGAAAGAGAAAGAACGATAGAAGATAGACTAGGAAAGAGGAGCTGGTTAAGGTAATTGTTGAGGGAGATGAGGCAGGCAGAGGATTTTGATGTGGATGCAAGTGCGTGTTGAAGAGAATGAACCTATGTGTGTGAAAGAGAAAGAACTGTCTTCTAGATAGACTAGGAAAGAGAGGCTGGTTAAGGCAATTGTTTAGAGTCGTGGAATTGCGGGAGGAGTGGGAGGGGGGGGGGGTACCGCGAATGTATGTACGTAAAAGAGACAGAGAAAGAAATCGAGGAGGAATAAGTAGGAAAGAGAGTTCGATAAAGGTAATTGTTTAGTAACCCACCTTTGGGTGGTGGAGGAGGATTTTGATGTGCTTCAAAGGTGGAGGTGCTTTGCCATCGTATGGAAATTAGTACGTGTTCTGTCAGCCTTGTGAAGGGGGGGAACGGTATCAGCTTCGCACTCCCCTCCTAAACCACGAGGGTATGTAGGCCATCTCCGGGTTTGGTGCCGACTGGAAATCAGAATTTATAGCAAGATCCAACTAATTACCAATGCCCGAGACTAAAGCTGAATCAGTGTGATCTAACTTCCACGGACCGCGGAATATTACAGTCAGATTCATAATCAGGATGCGATTTTTCCTTCGTTCAAAGAGGTTAAACAGCAATGCATAGACTACAACATTACCTATATTTAAGGATTGAAACATTGATAAGCGTAGTTACTTAAAGTATATGCTTCAAATTAAAAGACCAATCAGTTATGAATAGTTAGTTAGCTTGGAAGTGACTTACTAACTATAAGGTGACTGGGGGAAAGGTTTATAACAAGTATAAATTTCTTGGACCTCAAAAATTCAGTAACTCAATTCAAAATTTATTAAAATGCGTTCCATAAAAGATAAACTATATATATAATGTTTCGGGTTGAGCTTGTACAAATTTAATTCGGGTATAAATTTCATTGGGCCATTTAGCCTTACCTCTTTTTATCGTTAAAAAATTTAAGGAATAAAGTATAATGACAATAGAAAATGTGGGGGTATATATGGAATGCTCTCAACATTATCAATCAGACTTAAGAACATAAAATTGAAGTAAGGACTTCTAGCGAATTTCGTGTAAAGTTCTTTTCACCGAGTTCATTTATGTCTGAAGTCGACTTAAAGGCAAAGAGGGTCTTTGATTCTCCCATTGAATTGAGATTGATTATCGTTTTGAGGAAATATGTTACGTTTTTTTATACTCCCTGACTTAAGTCACTGTTGGCATGTTACATCTCTTTTTGTACCACGAAATCCAGGGCACAACACGATACGGTTACCGGCCTTCATATATGTGTAGTCACGCCATCGACACTTCAATATTTCCAAACATTTTCTCATGCAGCTTACTGACACACAACATGCAGAAAAGCAGTCGGAATCTGAGATTCGTGTTATTATTATTTTTTTTTTTTTTTTAATATTTATTTTATAAAATCCCTATCCTTTTGAAACGTTTGTCATAATCTATCGGCCATAGGCCACGTAATAAATATTTTTTCCTCGAATATTAAAAATTTTTGGTAAGTAATAGAGCTAATTTCGAGTCGATGCAACAGAGAAATGGAAGGGAGGGAGATAATTGAGAGAGAGTGAGAGTGAAAGAGTTATAGGGCAATAGCTGAAAGGAGAGAAATTGCGAGAGTACCGAGACTGGAGGGGAAAAAGATAAGAAAAGATAGTGAATGAATGCTTTTATATTTCAATCTTAAAAAGTTTAACTTAAAAGACTTTTTCTTCAACTCAAGTCAATAGAAAGTAAACCAATATATGTCTTACTTTTTAAGCTTGCTAGCTTAATGAATATAATAATTTTTAAGATTTCAAAATAGCAAAAAAACACGAATACAAAAATTATCTGAATTGATTTCGACGAGAGAAAGACAAGGCAAGAGAACATATCTATCTATACCTCTAGAATTACAATTATAATTTTTTTTTTACACAACTTCACAAATCGAAATAATATTATATCATAGATGATTTCATTTTTTCAAATTTAATGCTAATTGGTAGTGCATTCAGTTCAAGACAGAAGATATTAAGAAGTGTCATAAATTGACAGTTAAGGCAGTTAAGATGAATTGGCAGAGGAATCGGCCTTAAGGAATTCTTTAAGAATTTCAGCTTACTCCTTCTACTGGAAACTGAGATATTATTTAGGGTGATGATATTGAGGAGAGAGAGAGAGAGAGAGAGAGAGAGAGAGAGAGAGATTAAGAAAGGAGGAGAATCAGTCATATCTTATTCGGTTAACTTTATCAAAACATTGAATAGCCAAATTTGCAGTGTATTACCATACAATTTGCATACAGTTGCCACCATCACTGAAGTATTAATAAAGTCTGATGGGCAGAGTGCTGAGTTACCAGTGCAATTCTCATTGGATTTCGGTGCTGTATGTTCTTGTGTAAAATAATAACGGTTCAGGGCAAATGCAATTGCTTAGTTTCAATTTATAGACTGGAATGATTTCTTAAATTAATCCATTACTGGTTTGAAAGTTTGTTAGAACATAAGAGGTGTTTAAGCCTCTCCAGGTCTGGATTGGTAACGAGCTTTACTGTTTCAAACATTCCCTGTGTGAATGAGAAATGTTGGTGCCTCATTCCCGAATCAGAAACCAGGCGTCATTCATGTTCGTTCAATGAGGAAAAAAACAAAACAAGGAAATACGCTTTATCTGTCTTTCCAGTTTATATCCCTCTCCTTATCTATGTCTCAGCATTGCATCACACTTCATGGGAAGATTTCAAAAGGATATTAAGTAAAGAATATTTACCTGAATAGAGAACCGATTGGAAGGAGAATTGAATATAATATTATTAGATAACTTATAACCAACGCTTAAATTGTGGATGAGGAATTTTAAAAGCGGAACAAAGAAGAATGTAAGAGCGAATGAATAAATATGAGGGTAAAGCAAGGAAGGCGAAAATTGCTATGAAATACAAGTAGGCAAATATCGCAAAAGAGGAATTGTAGAATTAGCCGGGCACAGGGAAGTCCCTAGTGGGCGAATTAGCATTTCAAAAGCAGTCTCCCCCCCCCCCCCCTACCTTTCACCAAATTGAATTCCCTCCTTTCTTCGTGGGAAGGTACACCACCTCCCTCTATCGAGGGACCTGACAACTCAAGTCTTCTTGGTACTCCTTTAACCGACAATACATCCACCTGCTGATATAAGAGCTTACTGAAGGCGTTTTAGACGACTCTGTCAGGGGAGGATACCTGATCAAAAGGGAGAACTCCCAAAGAGATTCGACGAAAAGGATCGCTTGGATTACAATATTCCCTTCAAGGAACATGTCTTTCCACCCTTATCTTTATTAAATAAGCCCTACGATTCCTACACCAATATCAAATATAGCCAGTCTTCTATTTCTTTATTTTTATTATCGAATCACTTACCAACTAAATAAACAAGCAAGTAAAACATAACATAAAATAAATCAACATAAAAAAACATTACATAAAAGAAATATGTTCACGTAGGCTTCCACAGTCATCAGATGTAAAGTTTTTTTCCGGGTTGGACACACGCCTAAAAGAACACATTGCAGACATCAAACACGGACGTACAGAATCGTCAGCTCTAGCAGAACATTTCGCCAACACCAGCCACCACATCAAATTCGAAGACGCTTCAATATTGGCCCGGGAAAACAACTACTATCGACGGACCATCAGAGAAGCCATCGAAATAGCGAAAAATCCGAGGAATATCAACAGGGAGGATGGATACAGGCTTAGCAAGAATTGGAAACCAGCGCTAATCGATAAGAGGGTCCAACCAATCGATAAGAGGATCCAGCCAATCAGTGAGCAGGAAAACAGGATCAACCAATGGGAAGGTAGGCTTCGCCCAAGGACCGGACAACGCCGGGTATAAATACCCCTGGATTTGAAGACAGCTCTCATTCTCTATTCAGCCCTGAAGAAGCCATCACAGGATGTGCGAAAGCTCGGCAACCATCAAAAACTTCACACGGTCCAACCCGGAAAAAAAAAACTACATACATAAAAGAAATATATTTTTTTATTATATTCCCTCTCATGAATTGTTTAAAATTTACGTGGGATAAAACACCACAACCAAATAAAATATTTATAAAGAAAAAATTAAATAAAGTAAATGACGAGAGTCGACAAATATCTTGACAATGTCAGCTCCTTCGAGTACAAGACGAAGTTCTAGCCTTTCTCGTGGGTTAGGCTCTTGCTAGTGTAGAGGGAATTGAATGAGATAACTAGCGCGTCCTGGTAGCATAACTGGTAAGTGCACCGGCCTGGATAGCAGGAGATCCAGGTTCGATTCCTGGCTGGGACAGATAGATTTTTTTTATTCTATTCCCTCTCATGAATTGTTTAAAATAAATCAACGTTGTTCCAAAAACTACAATTTAAAAAATGTGTATTTTTTAATACAAGAAATTCAAGGGAGTTAAAATAAAAAAATCTACTACCTCAGCAGGGACTCGAACCCAGATTTCCTGCTTTCCAGGCAAGTATGCTGACTAAACCATCGAGGCTAGCTAAATATCTCTTCTAGACCCCGTCGGGTTCGTCTTATGCTCGAAGGAGCTAACATTTTCGGCTATTTATTAGTCTCTCGTTTTTTTTCTATATTTATTTTAAAAAATTCAGTAAAATTTGTTTATTACGAAGCAGTGAAAGAATAGTTAAAATAACAATTAATGATTAATTTAGTTAATCTTTGGTTTGCTGCATTGGGAAGAATTAGTAGACAGGGCCTAGATGAATCTTCCTCTAATAGTTCTGGTTGTCTGCCAACCTCCATAGCTAAGGTTCGTTCATCATCCCACTATTAGCTAGCTGAATGGATCCTTAGGACAGTCTGAGATACACTTTTATCTTAAAAATAACTTTTCTTTTTATTTGTTAGTATATTTTTTTAAATAAAAACATCTCTTACTGAAATTATATGTTACAATTGACAATTGATACTTGAAAATATTATATATATATATANTATATATATATATTGCAATACCGCCAAGATTTAAGATGGCTTTGAATGTTTATGTAAAATAAGGGCACTTATCTTTTAATGAATACGGAAAACACTCAAAATATGTTAAATTTTTCGATTTTTTTTATTTAAATCTAAACCTCTATTATGTGCTTATGTAGTGTGAAGATTGTAGTAATCATATACTTTTATAACCTTTAGCTTCTGTTTATATATTTAATTTTAAAAAATCTTAAATTATTTTCTTTAAAAAAATGAGGAAATATCCAGAATGTATGTTTAAATTTTAAAGAAAATTAAAAGCGAGACACTCCTCATTCTCTTACAAAATATTCTTTGACTTTTTAAAGAATTTATCATGTGTGTTATTTTTTTTCCTTTTAAAGCCATTTCTTGTGAAATTCCCTACCACCTAGTGATCAATTTCCAAAAAAAAGTCTCTCCCCTCTCTTAAGGAATTTCTGTCAGTAAAGGAAGTGAAATTTGTTGACTGAACATTAGTTTCATGGAAGGGTGTGGTGTTCAGTTCGTGCTAATGCGTTTGCTTTTCGACCTGTCAAGTATATTCCTCAGACATTTTCCTGAGAGAGAATGGTTTAGTTGTAGGTAGTAGCTCTTTATTTATTAGTTGTATAAAGTGTCATTTCTCGTCACCAATTTTGATTGATTATTTGAATTTTTTTGTCATTAAAAAAATATATAGATATGAATGTTTTTCTGTCAGTGTTCTACCGGCCGTGGTTTTAGTTCTTTTAGTAATTTAAGCTTCGTCTTTTCGTTTAGCTGTCTGTTTTTTTTTTGTTCTTGTTTTTCTAACTCATTCTATAAGCTCGTTAAATTGGTCGAAAAATAAGGTATTTAAAGAGTGACTAAAGGACTTAATATTGCTAATATTACGAAAAAAAATTATAAAACATGATTGATGTCAAATATAGTTTTATAATGTTCATATTCTATAACATTTTTTTAAAACTCTTATTAGGAACATTTTTGAGAGTGTAAGTATCAAAGTTGGTTGAACCACAATTTAAAATTATATGAAGTATGTCCGAGTTTGATCTTAATTTTGTAAAATGTTAAATATATTCGTTTTCGGTTGAAAACAAATCATCAGGAGGTTTAGTTTCCGTTCAATAATTCAATACTTCAATACTGAATAATCGTCATTATATTTAATGCTATAAAACAATTTATGAAATATAATAGATGCAAACTAAAATTTATAATAATTTATTTATTTATTTTACCTTCTAGAAAGGTTATTATTATTACTTTTTTTTTTCCGTTTTAAGCCAATTTTACTAGCGTATTCTCAATTTAATAAATAGTGATAGACAAAAAATCGCCTTAGTTTTCGCTGTTCCTGCTTGACTTTTTATTGTCTCTTTGTTCTTATACTTTGTGCTCATCGAAACATTAGAACTGGGGTTTATATGACAAAGGAAGTTATAATTTAAATATTCTTTCACTAGGACCTAAGAAATTTTACTAAATTTACGTTGCTTGGTGGGCTTTTTTATTTTTATTTTTTAAGATGTTTTTTATTTTTCAATTATTGTTTTGGGGCATAGCAAATATATTTCAGCATATATCCTGTTGAATTTTCTGGAAAATTGAAATATTCAAATAAAATAAATTTACTTCGCACAAATTACTTCTCCATTTCCCTTTTAACTACTATTTTGTACATATAGGATTTGATCTTTCGTACAAGACATTGCAGCCACAGAGAGTCCTTTCTTTAAAAAAAAATCTTTCTGTTATAAAACTCATTGAGGTTAGGAAATCTATCATGTTCATAACATTACTTTTTTTTTTTTAATAAATTGCTGACATAGTTTTAAATTAAATTTAGCAAATATCAATATATTTACGAAGTAAGGCCTTTCAATCTATTAAGTACATTATGAGATGCGGTAAACCATAGGAGTAAGACCAAAAAGGTTGAGATTAGCATTTGCTTAATCTTTTATGAAATACTAACTGCCATGAGTGAATTAAGCCGCTCATAAAACAATTCATTTTCTTTGGGCAGTTTTAGGTTGGTAGAAGACTGGGCAGTTTGTTGTTTTTTTGGGGGTTTTAAGTACTGGGGTTATCAACGCCTTCTATGGTTCTATTAGTTAGAGGTAACATGTCTAGCCATAACCTTAGCAATCCTCCTTAGCAGTCCTCCTTAGCGATCCTCCTTAGCAGTAATCCTCCTTAGCAGTCCTCCTTAGCAGTCCTTAGCAATCCTCCTTAGCAGTCCTTAGCAATCCTCCTTAGCAGTCCCTTAGCAATCCTCCTTAGCAGTCCTCCTTAGCAGTCCCTTAGCAGTCCTTAGCAATCCTCCTTAGCAGTCCTTAGCAATCCTCCTTAGCAGTCCCTTAGCACTCCCTAATCCTCCTTAGCAGTCCTCCTTAGCAATCCTCCTTAGCAATCCTCCTTAGCATCCTCCTAATCCTTAACCCTATAATCCTCCTTAGCATCCTTCTTAGCAATCCTTCTTAGCAGTAGTAGTAGTAGTAATCCTCCTTAGCCCAGCGATGGGAGTCCCATCACGGTAGACATGACAAAGTGTAACCCGCGGAGTCTAGTGTCGCTTTTTAGTATAGGTTCCAAACATTAATGGTAGAAGTGTCATACCTGTGAGAGAGGATGTGCTCGGTGGGCCCATGTCGACCACATCCTTCATTCTTCCGCCCAGCCCAGCTACCCAGGCTCTAGTATAACGTGAAATCTTACAATGCTCTATGTTCCCTGATGAACTATTGTTCAGAAAGAAATATGCATGGAAATGGCACGGAAGCGTCCTCATCTAAGGGAAGGCCCTTGCAAGGTTATGACAGGGCTGATTCTCCAAGAAGTTTGCCGGGGAACAATAGCCGGCTGGGAAGTTACTCAGCCCGGAAGGGCAAGTGTAGTTTGGACGTTGCTCCTCCCAAGTCACTCTCCTTATTAGCATATCGATCAGGCCCTTCGCTAGCTCCCCATCAAAAGTCATGCATTTTAATAGCCCTTTACACGTAATATCTTCCCAGGCAGTCTGAAAGGGCCACTGTCTCCTGACCCACTATCCCCCTCAATCTTGCCTTTGATTGCGTCCCAACTTCCCTCTGCAAGTCTATGGCTTCATCAGGCTTGAATTTATTATTGCAATTATATAAATCGCGCCGTACCGAATGACAACAAACCCTTCTGCATGGTCTCTTTAATGCTTTCGTTATCATTTGCATTCATTAGTATTTCATTTAATGACGTTTCCTTGTTACTGGACTGGTTAATTTTATCTATATTAGTTGAGCAATGTCAATTAATTGACATTCACTAATGTCAGGTGTACTTTTCGCTTAATGTTTCACAAGTCTTTAGAGTTTTGAAAAATATTCTAGTTCTAAGCCAGAATAATTACTAACTGTTTTTTTCTCTCATTTGTATAAAATTAAAAATCAATTTTTTAATAATCTAAAATTTATATATATTATTTTTCTGAGCTTATACTCAACACAAATTTTTTAGAAGGTTGGTCTCTTCCGAGTCAAACTTTACAAGAACATATTTTGCTTTCATTGTCCTTTTTAGTTATTATTATTAAATAAAATTAGTCTTTAACCTTTGCCTGTGCGCATCCTTAATGAAAGATGGGAAAATTGCCTATTTACACACAATTTCTGTACAATTACTGTCAACTAAGCCCGCATTATCCACATACAAAAGACGTACTAAGCACATCAAAAACCCTAGTAACAATTTGCTACTCCAAAATAATTGTGGGTCAATATAATATATTTTATGATTAAATAAAATTGTAAAATAACTATTTTTTTTCCCTAAAACACATTTTTTTTTCTGTTTTAGACTTGCAATTATTACAAGATACCGAGTCTGGCTGACTAATCTCGCTGGTGAGTACCCAATAATTTAATAATAACATAGTTTGAAGAGTTTATTTTTTTATTATAATCGGCTAAAAATAACTGATGGACGAAAACTTGTAATTAGTTTCCATAGCAGTATTCTTCATTTAAGGTAAATTAAGAATGGGAAAACTGACCAATGTAAATTTTATTACACAACAATTGTTCATTGTGAAAAGAACTGTTTCATTAAATCCTAATTCAATTTTTTATTTGATTAATATTTTACTTTGGAAATTAAATATCTAAAATTATTCTATGGTTTAATAGGTATTCAATAAGCTGTTATTATTTTTCAAACATAATAACTTAAGGTAGACTTCTACCTTGACCGAACCCCTACTAAAATCATCTAATAATAATATCTACGGTCAAAAAACTTGTCATTTGAACGTAATAACTTATGTGTATAATAACTTTAGGTGTTTTTAAGTTATTGAGTACGAGACGTAAGGGTTCTTAAAGTATTGGCAAAAAGCAATTAACAATATAGTGCTGGTTTTCTTCTTTCCAAATAACGCACTATTGAGCCAAATCATAAATTAATATAAGAATTTATTATTATTAAACTTTTATTTATTTATTACATTCTGTTAAAATAAAACATTTTGTAATTTGATCACAATGAAGTAAAAATGTCATTCAATGTCAATCACATTTCAAGAGGAGGTGACCAATGACACCACTCTCAAATTATTTACAGACTATGTCCCCTAGAGGTCACGGGGCCATCTTCGTTTGTGTCGACGGTGAGGGTTGTAGGGGTTAGAGTTGGAAGACATGGTCTGTGGATTAGGATGGTACGGCAGTTTACTGTGGAAAAGGGTTAAGAAGGAAGAAATGGGATCCTGAACAAAAGGAATATTAAGAACGTGGTGAAGGGATGAATTGGATACGTATTAGGGAGCATTCGCAATTATTCTTAGGGTTTTGGATTGAAAGGACTAGATTATTTATATAAGTATTAATATAAGCTACACCAACTGGCACTTTCAACACGCATATGTTTGGTGACAGTTAAAAAAGGGATGAATGCAATTCTAGGGTCTAATTGACCAATGAGAATAAAAATCAGGTGACCTAAATGGAGTGCTGACACCCCCCCCCCCCGCCATCTCTAGTGTGCCGTGAGTCGAGGATAAATACATCCTTAACATGTACTGGGCCTGCATTGCCTGTTGTGGGACTGGTTTATATATATTTGCATACGTAGAATTTTAGCTTCTCCAATTAGCGAAGATCATTGAATTTTTACCGTTCTGCTACGTACGTGAATAGCTTGATTCCCCCACGAGAAATGCGGTAAAGAGCTACGCATCTGAGGGGAGTGTGCTAAAAGGCGGGGTTACACAAGCCGGCGGGCGCTCAGCTGACTGTAGCGGTGAACAGCTGAGCGGCCTCCTCCAGCCCGAGCTATATTTAGTTGTTCACTCAGTACGAGGCTGTTATACCGGTTTGCGGTTGACCTACAGCTCCGACCTCGCTGACACACCGGCATGCTCTTCCTTCGCCATTCCCGATGTCTTCCTAGCGTTCCATCGGGGAATCTGCAGGAGCGTTAACTTAGCAGATTTCCCTAGAGCAATTATCCTATTTTCTATGGAATGTTACGTAAGCCAAGACTCATTTTGTCGATATTAGAAGAAAAAGAAAATAGATAATAAATAAAAACTTTTAAAACACTCTTGACCCAGATGACTTGTTCATTTTTTAAAATAAAATGTCGAGGATAAGAGCAATTTTAGCAGAGAAGTTGCATTTTGGTCAGTATCTCTAAACTGTTTTCACTCTACTTCGAAATCTGTTTAGTGAGACAAAAATTGGTATGTATTAATTTATATATTATTATCCTGCGTTCAGTATTCTCTAACCTTTGTTTCCCCGAGAGTAATAATTTCAATGTATCTTCTTAAGTATGGGTATTTTTCACCACTGAGCTAAAAGTTTAATGGTCTTCTTTTTTTCAACCCTACACTCAAAAGACGGAGTCTTATGAAAAGATTGATTTCTTAAGGGTAGCAGTTGCCAAGGGAATTCCCATTACTGTTTCGGGGCAGAAATATAGAGCACTCCGGTCTTTGTGTTCGCCCTGCTGAGAAGTTCGATACCTCTTTGGTTCTCTCGACTCGGGGAACTTATCGATTCTCTTTCCGGCCGAGAACAGTCCTTCAACATCAGCCGTGAGATCTCTCCCCCCCCTCCCACTTCTGCTCTTGTGTCCCACTCGCGATTTTCGTCTTGGTGAGGGTGGAGGGGAAGGGGCTGGATGTGATGTTGGACAAGGGTAGGAGGTGGGAGACGACGGGGGGCAAATATTTGTGACAGCTCCATTACCAACGCCTAAGTACACGACTTCTTGTTTCACACTAGCTAGGAAGTATCTTTTCTCTCCCCCTCAGCCCTACTCATGTTTCGCAACAAATATTTTCAAAAATCTCAAAAACTCAATCAAAAGCTAACTCACCTCGTCTTTTGCAATATTATATACTATTACCAAAAATCTGACAAAATTCAAAATCACTTTTCATTTTAATAATGTTAAACTAATTAAATTTCTACTTTTAAAGGCGTAGGACAGATAACTAAATTAAAAATAACAGGCACTGATAACAATGGTCGTTGAGCGCCTCTAAACCACAAACAACGTAGGACAGGTTATAGAGTGTAACTATGAATGACATAACTTAACCTTTAAAATTTCATCAGATATGTCAGAAGTTAAATTACTGAAGGGCAGAGTAGTTACAGGTAATACTACTGGACGGAAATTAACTTTTACAACTATTTCTTAACGGGGGAAGCTTGAATGATGAACATATGAACGGGTGGTGATGAACGGATGGGTGATTGGATGATGTATATAGATACAGCATATAAACTGTGTTCCGTTCAGTAAATTAAAACTTTTAATATCAGGATGATAATTGTGGTAAAGTAATCCCACATTTCATTAATTCCACATTCTCACTCCCTCGGTGGTGAAGTTGGTAAGCGCACCCGCTCGGATAGTGGGAGACCCGGGTTCGATCCCCGGTTGAGGTAGTTTTTTTTTCTAGCTCCCTGTACGATTCAAATAAATAAAACTTTTATGTTTTCAAAGGAAAATCTTTAAGCATTATGGGTTGTTGCAAAGTCAATAAGCATTACGTCAATAATTTTACACGATAAGCCTATGAGAAATTAATAATCTTTACTAATTTTTTTTTTTCCACAGCTCTAGAAACTTAACCTTGGCTACAGCCTAATATTATAAATACATTTTAAATTGGAGGGTGGTATTCGTTCTTGTTAGTTCATTTTCAGCTGCTGGGGAACTGTCGGAATGAATCAGATTAAACTTGAAATCTTTTGGCATAATCTAGAGACCTAATCGGCCATTTTGAGCCACGTTATATTTTATTCAGATAAAATATACGCCAGCTGCTCGTTGAAAATCAGAAAACAAGGGCACGAAACACAGCTCATTTGTTCTGTTTCTTTTGAGGATAACCTAAAATGGTGAAGTTTGTGAGCTCTCTAGGTTTATAATTTAGTGAACACTGTCAAGAAATACTTTTTTAAATTTATTTCTGGAAAATTTCCATAAATTTCCTGATATTGTAGCTTTCCTCAAAATTACATTTTATTATCTTTTTTTTTTCCCACTTATTCCTTATTATACCTCAATTTCCTTAGAAACATCTCTCTTCGATCTTGAGACTGCAGTTAAGCGGACATTGTCATCAGCCAGGGACTTTATCTTTTGGCACTTGAAAGGTACTTCCGATAGATTATTTTACTGCAATTTAGGAGGATATCAGTTAAAATCCTTCAAATTCATACGAAGTGGAAATAATTTTGTAAGAATTTGTAGGATTTTAGAGGAATCCATTGCGCAGTGCGAGAGATATAAAATAACAAGTCTGGTGGACGTCGGTATGAGAGGTATTTGTTTCGAGAGGAATTAACACATGTGAAGAGGGTGCTCCACTGGCTGTGTGTGAACCAACACAAACATATTGAAACAAATGCATAGCTGTAGAGGCAAGGATAATATAACAGAGATGAAAATGGACTCGCTCGCCTCTCAGAAGTCCCTGGATTGAATCAAAACAATATATTTATGTACGAGAGAATACTATTCAGTTTATATTACCTTTGGTATAGCCGAGTGACTCATAGGTCTGCTTTTGATATTATTCAGTATTGTCAATTTACATTGTTATTATAAATGTCATTTTATTAATTTCAATTAAATTCTATCTATTGATAATACAGTAACATTATTAACAGTCGTTGTTCGACACATTTCTATAAATCAGTAGTAAAAGATGATCCTCGAATTAAATATTTGTCGTTCAGTGGATTTTTAATGTGAATTTTTCATTAGTTTGTCAATATAACAAGACTTTTGAAAAATGTCCTCAAATATATGTGATTACTATAATCAATTATTTGCGCAAAGGCAAAAACATTTATTTATTTATCTACAAGAAATGCAAAGGGAACCAGAAAAAAAAGTCTTTCTACATCAGCCGGGAATCGAACTCGGGTCTCCTACTTATCGGACAGATCTGCTGACCTCTTCAACACCGAGGTAGCTTTGATAATCTCTCCAAATCCCCGCAATTCACGCTTTGTTAAAACCCCCAAGCAAGACGGAGTGAAGTGCTGGAGATATAATCAAAGCTACCTCGGTGCTATAGAGGTCAGCAGATCTGCCCGTAAGTAGGAGACCCGGGTTCGATTCCCGGCTAAGGTAGCAAGATTTTTTTCTGGTTCCCTTTAAACACATATTTTATTATAGATGGTTATAAATAAACGCAAATAGTGAAATTTAATTTTAAAGCTAGAGATAGAAAGCAATGAGTTTTGAAAGTTAGACCGATAAGCTTCTGGCCCGAAAGGAAGATTGTAGTGTAGTGCTCACACATCCCAGTTACATTTGTAAATTTCTTCTTTGTCAAACATTTTTTGTAAATACATTGTAGAACATAAGTGTTATGAAAAAAAATATATATGCGTTTTACATCTGTTATGTTCAACAAACTGTATCGTAACTCAAATGAGCAACTAAAATACTAATCGTTTATTTTGCTCCCACTAACCCCTCCCCCCTCCGTCTTGTATTTCTTTTCCTCTCACTTTGCATTTCTTTTAGATAATTTAATATGGGATTACGTACCACTGTTATTTCCTCATTGAAAAATTTACATATATATTTATGTATAAAGCTTGTCAAGGGTATTGTAAGAGCACCATTTTATTACATCCATTTTTATTTAATTATTAAGAATTGGGTTTTATTATATTTCCTGGATTTCCTAATGATCATATCCCAAAGTCATCATTCGTCTCTCGTCAGTAATATGTATTGGAAAACATATCCTCGGCAACCCCCCTCCCTATCAGACCCTATGGAGGATGTCTGTATGGTTGGTAGCTCCAGTTGAGGCTGGAGTTTGCCCCGGCTGGAGTCGGCCTCCACACTGGTACTCGCCTCGGAGTAGGCTCGTTTTACAGGTGGAAGTGAAGGAGGGATGTGCCTGCTAACTCTCCCGTTCTAGGACGAGATAATGGAAGCCGCTCCTGTTAGCAGCCTCACAATGGGGCTTTATTGGTCTGGAGGACATCGATTATGCGATTGACGTCTACCCCATCCCCCGCCAAGTCCCTGCACCCTGCTGCCAAATCCTCCGGGAAATTTCTATATATGTATACATATGCTGCGCTTTTTGTTGCACTAATTAATACTGAAAGCCTTGGTTAATATGTGGATGTGAACTGCTTTACTTCATTGGCTCAGGAATGGGGTTTTGTTTACTATGTTCCTGTTGTAAATTGATAAATCAGGCACATTAGAACTGCGAAAACTAAGTTAATTCTTCCGTATTGAATTTTATGAACATTTATATATATATANATTTCAGACCCTGTGCAGGAACTTAACGTACGTATTGCTTCACACTGGACTACCCCCTACACACATTTATCTCTCTATATATATATATATATATTATTTTCATGATATTTTGTCCACCCCTCCTCACGTATTAAATATAACTTTAATCAATAAAAATGTCTGTGTTGTGTTTTATTGCATTTAACTCACTATTATGACAGATGCAACAAAACAAAACATAAATTCAGGCTGTACCAACCACTCTTGTTGGTTCTTTTCACACAAAAACGAAATAGCCGTTACATTTTACATTTAAAAGCGTTGTGGCACATTTAATTGAGAAAAAGTAACTGACTGTGGCTTCTAAGGAGTAAAATGAACAACCGTCCCGGCAAAACCTCGTTATTTTAAACTAAATATACCGATAAATTAAAAAAAAAAAAAAAAGTTTTCCTTCACACTTATGACATTTCGCTTATTAACGAACTTTCTTTTTGCATATAAAAACTACATGCTTATTTGCATAAAGAAAATCACAAAACTGATCTGTAGAGTGAATAATAATCAGAAAGGAAAAAAAAATAGAATTAACATCTTTATGAATTATTCAAAATATCTTTCATCAACCTCAATAAGTACATTTTTTTAAAATTTACTTAAGAGAAATACTTCTAAAATGTTTCTTTCCGGTTCTGTTATATATTTTTTACTTTTTTGTTTGTTTTTTAATAGGGTTTGATAACTTTGTCATTAGTAAATCACGAATCTGCCTGTACGTGTAAATCTATTAATTAAATCGTACAATTCATAGTATTGAATATGACATTTCAAGTGAAGAAGTCGACGGATGGAATTGTTCAAGCTCAAGTGTTTGTTTACCGTAAAAATTTTAAATTTACTATTTTTCTTTTTTCTTATTAATTTTTTCCCCCTTTGACATTACTTCTTGTCAAAAACATTTGTCAAATCTGACCTCGTTTCTCCTAAGGTTTCCTAATGAATGTAGGTATTTAGGAGGGGGGGGGGTAGGGTTTAAAAGTAATGGGTAGCCCTTCTTCTTAACGAGAATTACGGCCTCCGGAATTTAATGATTATGAATTCGTGTTTTAAACTTGTTAGAATCTCCCACTACGAAGTTCGGTTATATTGCGGCAATTTGCCAGCTCGTGTTCTAAGCCCGGCAGACTAATGGCCCTTCCCCCTACGCCTCGTCTCCCATAAGTGCACCTAACTGCACAAGTATTGATCGGGGGTGCAGTCTCTGCCTACGGGAATCCGGCTGCGTCTTGTCGACTTACGTGTTCCTCCGAGAGTGGTAGGGAGTCAACGGGCCACCGGAATGTGGAAGGTAACTTTTTAATCCTTTAAAAAAAAAGAAGTCCTTAACGCAAATCAGGACAATCTTAGCAGATTTAACATGTTTAGTTGTAGATACTTAAAAGCCTGGGAGATCAATGAGTTTAAAAAGTTTGGCCGATAAGTCTAGAGGGCAGGAAATAAAGAGTGGGAGGAAATGCTCACACATCCTAGTCATGGAAATGTGAACTTAGGGACAGGACATCCTCTCTCATCTTCATGATAGCCCTGAAGATGGCTTGCAATGTAAGCCGAAACGTTGGCAGATCATCCTTTATTAAAAAATACATTTTTTTTTTAAATTTGTGTTTTTTTGATCAACCTTGACCGAACCCCAACTAAAATCATCTTAGGATCACACATCCTAGTTACATTCGTAAATTTCTTTTACACAAACATTTTTTGTAAATATATTGTAAAACATAAACGTTATGAAATAAAATTGATATGCGTTTTACATATGTTATGTTCAACAAACTGCTCATAACTTTTATTTATTGAGTTCGTTAATGGTTGAAATCGTGGCCATGCAGATCTCAGGTAGGAATAGCAATAACATAGGAAATCTTCAATAACTTTTGTTATTTGAATTATTCTAAAAACTAACTTAACATTTATTGGTTTTAATCTTATTATCGACAATTGTTGTGCATATGTTAGTTACCCGTAGTAAAAGTATACATAGAACAACTCTTAAGTATAATAAATAACTCGTTGGCTATCTATCTGAAAATAATTTATAATCTTTGGTAATTAAAAAGAGGAATTGTGCTTATCATATCCATTAACAAAAATATAATTATCAGAATTACTTCACTAGGGAAGGCATTGGAAGAAATATGGCGGAGTGCCTTGGGAACAACCCCTCTACAGTGGATGGGCTGTTAAACTTTCTTAAAAAAAGCAGGTATTGCCTGGAAAATCTAAATTAAAGAATGAGATATTATATATTATTTTNAAGGAAATTTCATATCTATAAATTCCTTTTAAGAGATAAGGAGCACCTTATATTTAAATAATAAAAAAATCCATTAATTTAGGTTGTTATAGTGGTCGAAATAATCCTGATTCCTGTATTTTATTAACTAATTTATAGTAAACATATTAAAGGGTATTTATAGGGCCTAATAACCCTGAAGTTGATTGCCCTTCAATGATCTATTACTACTACTACAAAAATATAACAAATAAAGTTATTACTTTGTGGATACAAACAAACTTGAATGCCAAAGTTTTTTTTAAAAATTAATGCAAAGATATCGAAGAAAATTCACACCATTTACTATTGAGTTAACTCATGATTTTTGACGCAATTTGGGGGTATTCTAATATTCTCTCCTATTTTCATTTCGGATCGGACATGTGTTTGTAGAGAATATTCTTCGGCCCACCATTTCCAAGGTCTCGTCGTGTTGACATGGCTGTCGAGGTGGGGCCTAGCCTCTCTGTTGTGGCCAGGCGTGGAGACCCCCCTGCACGTCGCCGTATCGATCCCGGTGCAGAGTGCAAGCTGCAGCCTGTAAGAATTGTTCCGCCTCGACTCTTTCCCCGCAAACCCCTCTCGGCCTGTTACCCACGGCTCATTGCACTCTCTCTCGCCTCGGGGACCTTGGTCTCCTCACACTGGACTACCCCCTACACACATTTATCTCTCTTCTCTTATTTCTCTACTCTCGATTTAAATCCTAGACTAGGCACACTTGTTTTATCTCTTTGCTCTTTTTTATTTATATATTTTCGATGAATTGTGGCGAAGGTGTACAATTATAAGAAATAAAAACTGTTCTACTCTCGATTTAAATCCTAGACTTGGTACACTTATTTTATCTCTTAGCTCTTTTTTATTTATATATTTTTGATGAATTGTGGCGAAGGTGTACAATTATAAGAATTATATAAAACTTGTTAAAAATTCGCTCGGTTAGAATTCTGTTTAATTAAATACAATAACTGAAAGGGAATAGAATAAAAAAATCTCATTTCTCAGCCGGGACTCAAACCCGGGTCTCTTTTTTATTCTTTTCCCTTGCATTTTTCTATAAAATTAACGTGGAATAAAACAAAAAGCAGTATTTATAAAAATAAATATAGGAAATAAAAACGAGAGTCTGGCAAATAGCCGACAATGTTAGCTCCTTCGAGCGTAAAACGATATAATCGTCTTACTGGGGGGTTTAGACTCGGAGTAGAGTGCGGAGAGTAGAAGTAATTATCTGGCTAGCCTCGGTGGTGTAGAGGTCAACATACTTGAACGGAAAGCAGGGGTTTGAGGTAGCAAGTTTTTTTTATTATTATGTTCCCTTGCATTTCTTGTATAACATTAACGTGGGATTAAATACCACAAATAAAATCAGTATATATATTGAATTAAAGTTGAGCTGTTTCGAGAGCTCCTCAGAGCACATGAATCTTTCAGAAAAGAGTCAAGTAATGCACATAACTAGACTCTCGTCTGATAGATTCCAAGGCTCTGAGGATGAAACATTGAGACGAAAACGCTCAGATTTAATTAAATATAATTCTTATAGACCGAAATTTAACAGTTTTCTTCCTTATAACATAAAAAATGTTTTAAAAAAAATTAATCAAGGTCTTACGAATTATCTTTGTTTTGTTTTGTAATTATTGTTATTATTAATAAATGTTCCTAGAACCCACCTATCGATATAAGTACAGATATATTTCGAGTTTAATTGTAGCTGCACAAAAATGGCAACTAAGAACAGGATGATATAACTCCTAGTTGGCGTCCTGTAAAAGAAAGCAATCTTGAAGTTCGCAGTCAGCGTGACAATTGCGTCCATTAGAATTCAAAGTAAAAAATTTAAGGCCAAAGTGATACCTTTTTTCTATATACTTAATTTTTGATAATTGTGGTTGAGTGTCCTGCATTCATATTTTTTATGTTATGCACTCTGTGAGCTGTAAAACAGTTTTTGCTATGATTTTAATTTTATTTTGACAATTTCTAGTAGTCCCAAAAATGCCTTTTTTCTTCTTCTTTTTTTTAAAACTTAAACTTGTTATTAGTACGATTCCTGATAACACTAAATAATACTCAGATGAAGAGTTTATAACCGTAGAGATTATGAGATTTTTTTTTTTCTGGTTAGGGTCCAAAAAAAAAAAAAAAACCCAATTTGATAAATGTGTAAGGCAGATAATTTAAAAAAGATACACATTCTTTTTTTTGGATCAACCTTGATCGAACCCCAACAAAAAAACAACTACTCACTAAATAAGTCTATTCTTTTTTTTTTTTTTTCCATTATTTGATGGTAATGGTTTTCTCTTGGATAATTAAAGGTACACAACTTATATATTCTCTAAGATTAGTGATAAAAGAAATATATTTTAAAAAATGCAATTCAGAGCAATGGCATCTATCATTACTACACTATATATAGTTTGCTATGTATTTTCAATACTCCCTTTCAGTTTATATGTAACAAAAAAAATGGGCGTATGTAAAATAAGTGGAAAGAAAATCTAGGCATGGAAAAGGTATATC
The DNA here is from genome assembly GCA_000696205.2 of Oncopeltus fasciatus. NCBI lineage: Eukaryota > Metazoa > Arthropoda > Insecta > Hemiptera > Lygaeidae > Oncopeltus > Oncopeltus fasciatus. The sequence continues at coordinate 174,040 of KZ806891.1, forward strand.
TTGAAAGTTTTCTCTAATGAGAGTCGCTATCTTTCTCTGGGATATTTCTCGAACATAGTGGCGGGGGGTTCTGAATGGCGGCGGGTGGGGCTGGTTGAAGGGGTGATAAGGGGGAGGGAGTTGGCAGAGTGATACCGCGTGTCAAACGAGGAACAACCCCCCCCCCCTTGCCTAGAGACCGATATTACTTGGGAGGGGGTGGGGGTTAAAACGTTTCAACGCTTGCGAACCGTAGTGGCTACGCTAAAACCAACGTCACGTTGTACACGGTGGGACCAGTGTGTTGCATAATCACCAAAATCTGTGTAAGATGCGGTGAAAATGAAGACCTTTCTCCACATTTTCATGAAAAACTATTGGAAATGACTTCCGAACAATCCTGGTACACAATCTGTTAGAGGACCTACAGAAATTATTAACATTTTATGTTGTACAGAGCTTAATTATTGCGTCTTTAGAAATTATTCTTTTTTTTTCTGTAAGGGAAAGAGCTATATTTGTAATTAATTTGTTGTTGATTTTATTTATGCAGTTTTCTTCACTCGTTCATGGGTTTACACCTTCATCCAAATAAATATGAATTATAAAATACTTCCTCCTTAATGACTTACATGATACAAGTAGGCTTAAGTTTCCGGAGTAAAATCAATAAGTTTTCACTTCTTTCATTGAGTATTTCCATCAGAACTTTTTATTTCTCTTTATTTTTAAAGATTTACATGTAACAAGTTAAAAATCTATCACGCCAGAACTGATTCTTTGCCTGAATATTAGCCATTATAAACTGAATTTATTTCGCAAAGTAAAAAGTAGGATGAGATGAGAAGGAAAGCTCGCTAAAGTGGGGGACATCCTCCTAGTGACATTCTTAAATATCTTCATTTAAGTTCAGCTAAAAATTTTACTAGGTATAAATTAGAGAAGAATGTCATTTGGCATTTATACTATTATAAGTACTATCTTATAATTATAATAATGTATAATAATACATTATTTATAACATTAATANATTAAATTATAAAAAATATTTTCTTAGTATAATTTAAAAAATCAAATACATCATAAGTTCCAGTTAATATCTCTATACATCGTAGACCTAAATTTATCGCTAAAAAATTTTTTTTATATTCGACTAAACAGTGTATTACAATTACATTATCGGGAATATCTTAGTGCCATTGATTACGACACCGTGAAGTAGTATTTCACGGACACCTCTTCTGACGAAATGAAGCACACTTTGAACACGCCGTCGAATAGTGGGGCAGAGTAACAGCTACTGCCGAAGAGCATTGCCCCAGCGCAAACACTGATTGGAGGGCAGCGACGCATTGCAGCTGGCTTTGATGGCCAACGATGTTCCAACCCCTCAGATGTTGCCTCAACGACTGTCCCGCCTGCAGGTGATCGCCTCCAGCTCGGCTTACAGTAATGGATGTGGGGTTGTACGTGCTCCCTTTCACACAATTATCAAGGAATCAAGCTTGAAGCTTTGAGACACATTTTTCAAACAAATTTTTTAATATTAACTTATATATTAGTCATCAGTCAATTAGGATTTCCTCTTACCCCCTCCTCGCTCTCATGTCTTTTATCCTCTAAGACCCCGCCTAAATGAGTAGAAGAAAAATAAAATGTTAAATTTTGATTTTTCTATTTTAAAATTTCAGACCCTGTGCAGGAACTTAACGTACGTATTGCTTATGATATATGCTAATCTTTTTCTTTTTTTTTACTTTAACTTGGAAGGGGGGAGGTGAACATTTCTAAACTGGGTCTCTCTAATAAATTGTGATCTTTCTTCACAAAATATATGGATTTAAAAATATATTTAATACAATATTTAGTGGGCTTTCGACTTTAATCTTAATTATTTCTTGATCTTGGTTTATTGTGGGTGGCTTTCTAATATCCTCCAAAACCCACTCGTAATTAAATCTGAGTAAGGGACAGAGCCGTTGCATTATCTCTGAAATAACTTCATTTCATTTTAAAGAAGTAATTTCTAATTAAATAAACATTTAATTTAATGAAGAAATTTCAAATTTTATTAATAAGTAAAATATGTTCGAATCCCAGATTATATTAATTTTTCATTGTTTAAACCACAATAAAAAACATCTTCCAATCCTGTAGCATTCAATTATTTTCAATTCATATTGCACCTCATAAGAGTGTTTGTAATATATACCGAACTGTAATCACAGTAGAATACGGCCGATGGAAAATTTAATCTTTAAATTAAAAAATGTACGTTTTTTGTATGTAAAAATTGTATGTAAGTCAAAACTTATACATTTTTTAAATTGTATTTTCTTTTGTCAACCTTAACCGAAACCCAAAAAATTTACTTCTATAATTTCTACGGTCAAAAACTATATTTAACACAATTTTAGTGGTTTTTTTTTGGTTTTTTTTGTGATGAAGAAAAAAAAAAAGTTATGTAAAATCCCTGTTCAACAATTTCACTAAAACTAATGACGTAATATTAGACAACGTTATGGATCAATAACTGAGAGAGAAATCTACTTTATTTTTATGCTCTCTTCCCTTTTCTCTAATTTAATTTTTAATATGTATTTATCAATTTAATATAACTTTTATAGGGGAAGGAAATTGAATTGAAATCCATTCATATTCATAACTTATTAATATGGTAACAGAAGAAATTGAATTTAAATAAAATTGTCATGTAATATTTAAGATTTAATATTGCAAGAATTGAAGATAAATTCTGTTAATTCTAAAATTAAACTAAGTTCATTTACATGGAGGTTGGTTGGCCGTCGAGTATTATGCTGGAGAAATTAGTCAGGGTTTCGGCCAAGATCTCAAAAAAAAAAAAAAAAAAACAAAATAATTTTCGGTTAATTATTTTATTTTTGCCTACGTTTCGACTTGGTAGTCATCATCAGGGCGATAGTGATGTCTGGAGAAATCTCCGAAGGAGGTTTATGCTTACATCTCCGAGTAAAGAGTACTTTAAGTAAACTTCAAACTGAAGTTTAACTCTCGACTCTTTCTCTGAAGTTTAGTTCTGCACTTTGAGATGTGAGCATAAACCTACCCCGGGGATCACTTCAGACATTTATATTACCCTGATTATGACTTACAAGTTAAGTCGAAACGTCGGCAATAATAAAATAATTACCCGAAAATTATGGTGTATTTTTTTTTTTTTTCTGATCCTGGCCGAAGCCTTGACTTATATCTCAAGCCTAAGTTCATTAACAGTTAACAAAAAGTTAGGAAGTTTAATAATCACAGTTACAGTACTCAGGCGTGGAAGCTTTTCGATTGGTCGGGTCTATTGTTACGTACCCCCGTAGAATGAACAGCCGCCCTATGTGGGGAAGACCTCTCTTGGCATTTCCCTCGACGGGGTCTATCAGACTCCAGTGGTGATATGCAGGAGTGCTAGTGGGTGGTGATAACGAGGTGGGGACTCACCTTGGGTAGATATTAGCGGTCGTCAGCCGTAACTACTAACATTTCACCCCTATCTCCTCCACTAATCCTACGGCTTATAGTATTAAACCCCCTAGTGGTGGTTGGTATTCACTTACCAACTGCACCTAGTCTCTGTAACTCCTATTCCTAAGTACGCGTGGGAAAAGAGTCCTAGAATCACTTTTTATTCTCGCCTTCCCCCCACCCCCTGCGCTTACGTGAAGAGCGGGGCTCCCTACAGATAACCACCCTATTCTAGAGAGGCATTAGACTTATTCTCATTTCTCAAACAAAGACTGCCTCCAGGCTTATGAGGCTTTAAGGTTAACCGACACCCAACCTACCTAAATTATGAATTTCCTGATATTCGGCTGGTAATTTTGTTTTGAGTTAAATCTTCACCGAAATGATACGCTGTTGTTTTTTTTTTTTTTTAATTCCTATCATTCCACACTTGCAACTATTATGAAATAGTGGTCCCCCGAACTGTTTGTTGCATATCCTCACGCACCCCATCTGGAAAAGAAAATTTTGTATAGTTCATTTGGAACTAGCTCAGTTTTTTATTTATTTATCGGAGGCCATCTTGAATCGGTCGGACAGTAACTATTATCTATTGAACAGCATGTTAGTAGCGATTTTTTTTTGGCTACCTATATCGTAACATACCCAAATTATGGTATAATAAATTGAAATTAAAGATATAGCTTGGCATTTATTTTGGTAAAAAGTCAAACTATTTAGAAATTCTATCTTGACCGAACCCCAACAAATAAAACATCTACTAGTAATCTATAAGGTCAAAAAAAAAAACTCTCCAATCAAACTATTTAGTTTCGTAACATGATGGGACTTCTGAAAAATTTCAACAGATATCCTCTAATTCTATATTGGAAAAGTTGAAAATATGGTCCGTTCAAAATTGTATGGCTTCACGTCCGTTCACAATTTTTAAGATAATGGCACTAAATTCGGTATTTAGGCTTTGGCAGACAGTTGTATGTGTTAGTTATTGACTGAAATATGTCTGAGGCGAAAAGAGTAGTTTAGAGGGAGAGCTAAAAATTTAAAATTTTAGTATCTTTGTAATTCCTAGCGTTAAAAAAATTGTATGTAACAAAGCGAGTGATAGATATAATTTTATGACCAATTTAGAGGTAAATTTGTTGACCGACGGGTTTTATGGGGATAGGATTATCAGGAATTTGGTGTTGGTAGCCGAAGAATTTTGTAACCAAAAATGTTTTTATTTTAGCCAACGTTTCGGCCTGAATTTCAGAGCATATAGGGCGATGGGGAGAGAGAAATTCCAGCTCAATAGGGACAAAATCACGACTGAAGACCTGGAGAAATGGATTATAATCGATCCGGATGCATTGCGTGAATTGAATACAAAGTCCATTATGAGTAATTCATTTCATAATATTGCGGCGTCGATTTATTTAAAAAAAAAAAAAATTAAGTAAAATTGGCAAGGAATCGAATTAACGGTGAATCGACAAAGAAAAAAAAAAAAAAACCCCAAAGTAA
>KZ806891.1:180236-205411 GCA_000696205.2 Oncopeltus fasciatus
TTAAAAAATAAATAAATATCAAAGTTATATATATAATGTATATGAAGGCTCACTCAAGGTCTGTAAAAATTTTCCCAAAGCACACTGATTTTTGCAGATTTCCCTCGGGGAAACAAAACTATTCACACACACACACACACACACACATGCACACACACACGCACACACGCACACGCACACGCACACACACACACACACACACACACACACACACAAATACATGATTTTCATGTGTAAAATTAATGTTGTGAAAGCATCATATATTTCGATTTTCCTTTTATTTATTTTATTTTATGTATTTTTTCTTAAACTTCCAAAGAACAAACTGTTTTGTATCAGATTATTATTGTCTGTAATAAAATAAAGACCTGTTTTAAAATTTCTTACTTATTGGCTTAATTGAAATTATGTAAGTGATTAAATAAAATATATTTTTTTAAACATAGAAATTGAAGAAAATAAAAACAGTGGGAAATTACAACATAGGGAGCAACAGTATGAGTAAATGGCTGGCATGTCCGGAACACTTAAATAAATGAGAGCTTGGTATTATCTACGCATTTGAGTGAAGTTACCCTCAGTTTCCAGGAGTTTGTAGCGTCACCATAAGGTAATGGACAATACTTTTGCGTGTATTTTTACAAAAAAAAAAACTGTGTAGGAAACAGATCACATTTGTGGGATAGAGCAGCATTAAGTAGTAGTGCATGCTCGAGACATGTTCTTCATGACAAGAAAGCTCTCTTCTGGAGAATGTACTTCGAGAAGAAACTTTGGAAGCTAAACAGATTTCCCTCGAGAATGGTGTCGAAGTGGAGGAGGAAGAAAAGGCTGGTTTCGGGCCGACCGGGCGGGAAGACTCGAATGCGCCCTTCAATTTATTTTTCTGCCTATCTTCCCCAACGTGTTTGCCTAAATTGCTTTGTAGGTTGTGAATGTTGAAAAATTTCATTTTACATCTTCTGCCCCAAAAGAAAATTTATCGCTATGGAATGAATTGTTGACCGTCAAGTTCTATGAAGAGAGGATTGTGGGGAATTCGGTCATGGTTGTTGAACTATTAAAAACTAATTTGTAACCAAAATAGTTTTTATTTTAACCAACCTTGATCGGCCTGATGAAGGCCTGCAATTCAGGCCGAAACTTTGGCTAAAATATAAACTATTTTGGTTACAAATTAGTTTTTAATTGTTCAACTACCATGACCGAATTCCCCACAATCCTCTCTTCATTAAAATTTATCGTGTGCGCTATAGCGCTTAATTCGCTCATTCAAATTTTATTTATTTAAAGTTTTCTCGTAAATTTCTACTAAAATTTATAGTTTTGCATTATGTTCCGGACATAAAGTTACGCATAAATGAAGATTAATATTTCTTACTTTTTTATTAACACTCAAACACACTGTAAAATAGGACATGAAATATTTATATGATGTAATTTTATGTATTTTTAATACTGGCATTAGACTCTCTTCCCCCTCCTCTTTCTCTGTTTATCTGCCTACATCTTTTCCATGTATGTAAGTGTGTGTGAGTGTATATCCCTGCATAACCCTTTTCTCATTTATTGCTTTAAAAATTATAAAAAAACTTATTTGATTTTCTCCAGACATTTCCTATCGATGCAAACGGCATTAATGAAATTACGTATACAATTTTTAAATTTTCTTTCCTTATTCAAATATTCTGCTTAGATAGTTATTTATTTGTAACGCTAAAGCATAAAAAAATATATATTTCTTTCTGAGGAAATTTCCTTCTATTGTTGGACTTAATTCTTTTATTGGTACAGCCACAATCAATTGTTTTAGAAAATTTGAAAAAATGAAAAAGAGAGATTGCTGTAAATAGCTTCTCAAGTACATTTGGTATTTTGATATATATATAATATTTTCTTTTCGAAATTATAACCTTCAGAGTATTGTTGAATAAAAAAGCATAACATGAAATCGAACAATGACTTTTTAAGCATTTAATATACGAATGTGTTATTCGAAAATGTCTTGACTGAAAATTTCCATGCGCTGAAACTTCGTAACATGATACGAAATGGAGAATGATTTTTTATAAATTTTTATCAACATTAAGTGTACAGATTATTCCGTTACAATCTTATTTTCAATCGAATTCCTTTCGACATTATTTTGCTTTTAGCCATCAAGCACAATCTGCGAAAAACACATATATTTATAAATATACAGAATAAGGATAGCGATTTTCTTTTATTGACAGCAGGATTTCTTTATAGTGATTTTTAAACATTCATATAGTAATTTAAAAACATTTATATGTTTTTTTTTCTTTTCAAAACTAATGAAACCTAAATAGTAGTAATAGTTATTAGAGAATTTGTTTTAGTTCGGTTAAGGTTGATAAAAAATAAATAAAAAATACAATTTGTAAAAAATGTAATTTTTTACTATCTGTCTAAGTTTCGGCTTACATCGGGTGCTATCATGATAGACGATGTATTTCACCCTGAACAAATCTTCATGACCAAATGACAAAAATAGTAGTATTTCTTGTACTTGAGAATAAAAAAATTTTATAAATTCTCAGTACAACAAAGTCAAAAGTACAAGTTCTCAAAAGTCTCCAAAAAAATCTAAAATTACTAAGTGCGTAATAATTTAATATTTATAGTACAATGTTATTTATTTTTTTATTTTTTTTTTTTGCTGTGTTAACCACTCTTGCAACCACTTTGGGTCATTGGAGGGAGGGGCTATCTACAGGTTGCCACCCCATTTTAAACACCCATGGCTCAGGACAAGCTTCTATATTATAAATAAAAGATTGACCTGGGCGGGATTTGAACCCGCGGCGTCAGGATTTGCGAGACCCGTACGGATCCCCTGAGCTAGCGTGGCGCCCCTACAATGTTATTACATCAACTCTTTGAGCTCTTCCATGTGATATATATATATGCACTTAAGCTATTACTTCATTGCAAAATAACAGGCTGTTAACCTGTGCCGTGAATGTTCACTGTCAAAATCAATTCCTCCCCTCCCAGCTGGGATTTCCATTTTTTCCCTACCGCCTCCGGGTTGGGTTGAGAGAGGCGTGGTGCTGTCTGGGAACCAGGGATTTCGGTATTTTCCCGAAGAAGAGAGGAGCTCGGTCGAGTTTGGTCCAATCCCCCACCGCAGAAGAAGGAGAGGAGAAGAAACGAGGGGTTGTTTCGGCGGGTATCGAATCCGTGATTGAGGGAAATTGTGTGAGAGAGCTGTGTTGTAGGGCTCCGTCTCCAAGGACTACTCTCCACTGACAATAGTCCCCTATCGACTGGTGCTCTCCACATCACCTTGGCCCCTTTACTTATCTACGTATTATCACCTTTGTAAATATTGTACACTAAACAGGAGTACTCTAAAGAGTAAATTACCTATAATACATACAAGCTGCGATTAGTGCACTCTTAGTACTTCATTAAACATGACAGTGATTCTACAAGTGGGACCACTCAATAAGCAATCCTCAATAGCAGTCCATAATCCTCAATAGCAATAGCAGTCCCATAATCCTCAATAGCAATCCTTAATAGCAGTACCATAATCCTCAATAGCGGCCCCATAATCCTCAATAATCCTCAATAGCAATAGCTGGTGGAGACAACATTTCAAGTGGTGTAAAGCAGGGGGATTCGCAGCGCCTACATTGTTTAATCTTGCATTGGAGGGTGTATTTAGAAATGAGGAATGGGAACAGCAGAGAGTCCAAATTCTTGCTTATTTTCCAGACGACTGGAAAATGTTACTGATTTGCCAACAACTTATCAATAATATTTGCACTTGGAGAACAAGAATTTTGAAGATATGTTTAAGGGACTTGAGCTAATTATCAAAATAATGATAACTAAACTCACCAAGTAACCTGGGAATAACCTTGGACAAAGCGACATATGTCAGGATATCTCCCCCCCCCCCTTCCTTAGATAACTCTTCCTACGCTTGACAAGTTCATCAAAAGCTGCACCTTGTCCATCATCTGAATACATAATTTTTTAATGTATCTGAAACTAATTAATTAATTATCAAATTAATATTATTACTAAGTTTTATTTGCTTTTTTTTTATTTTTCGTCATATAAATAATATATTTTGTTATATTTTTGTCATGAATTGTTTTAGATTAGGAAATAGTGAAATTTCACCTTGTGACAGTTAATCTTTCGCATATTGTATTTATAAAACTATCTGAATAGTATTTCCCTCTACAAGCTCTTTAAAAGCTGAACTGCATTCTATGTATGTAATACAAGCTAATTGCCGAAATGCATTATATGTATTATGTTGGTAATTTGCTAATTGTTTACGTAGTCTTCGACGGTCGTCAGATGTATAAAAGAGAATGAGAGTTGTGATTACTGACTGTCACAACTCTCATTCTTTTTTCAGCCCTGAAGAAGCCATCACATGATGTGCGAAAGCTCGGCAAATAACAACAATTTGACACAGTCCAACCCGGAAGAAGAAACGAGAAATTTGCTAATTGGTTTCATATGTTTAGGTTAAACTGTTTTAGCATTAAAAACAATTATTTCAAATTATTTTCAGCTTACCTAAATATACTTTTTGATAGTTGTTCCCGCGCAAATAACGTCTTACTGTACTAGTCTTCTAGCCAATAAGCTGGCTCTTGACTTATATTATCCTTTACGGCCACACCGGCGATCACGAATGACAACTTATGTTTTATTTTTAGTGTTAGCCTCCCTCTCAACCTCTTAGGATCGTGGAGGGAGGGGCTATCTACAGGTTGCCACCCAATTCTAAACACCCATGGACATGCTTTTCTTTGTCGGGCTTGCCCAGGGAGGGATTCAAATCCGCAAAAAATGACAACTTAGAGCCCTGAGACTGATGACTTAATGCCTCCTTCAAAGAATGACATTGTTACGGATTTTATTCTAAATAAAAAATGTTTATGCTTTAAAAAACCATATACTTTGGTTTATTAATTACAACACAGCGACCTCACTAGACCTTTTTTCACCTTACATTTTTTGGTTATCAATCAATTGCAATTGATGACTGCAGGTAATCAGATTTTTTTAAATATTTTTAGTACTAGACGTGCAATACTTCTTTTGTACTTGGCATTGACTAATACTTGAGACTTGGCAGGTTTCATTGCAAGTCGGAAGGATTTTTGTGAGGTTTTCCAATCTCCGACAGAGTGTTTACTGAAATGAGAATTGTTAAACCATTTGTTTCCGGCTGTTATGATTCCTGGGAGTATTAAAAATTAAATCTTCTTGAAATATTTTTCATTAGACGAAAGTAGAGTAGAAGATGAAGCATCGGAGTAAAATGAACAATCACTTGCCATTTTCTAGATGGCATCGTCTGAACGTAATTTTCCTGTCATAAACTCTTAGCAGTTTTAAAGGTATCTAATATGTCTATAACTTTTAATGGGGAACTTCAGGCGGTCTTCAAATTAGTGAGCAGTTCATTAAAACTGCTCAGTTTTACTGCACATACAGGTTTTTATCTAATCAGAAAATTGTTGCAACAAACCTGATAATTCTCATATATTTCTCTAAATAGCTCTTTTAAAAAAAAAAAACTTGCCCTTTATTGTCTTATAGCACTATAAATATTTCTTCAAATATTAACCTATTATATTTTACGATGCAGAATTCTGGGGTGCCGAAAAGCCTTCCAATATCCAACGAATACAAAATGAAATGCTCAGGATAATTGTCCTAAAGCTCCATATTATGTGTCCAACTCTACCTTCTATCCCGAGTTTAATGTCACACATGTCTAAAACCACGTCATGACCACTCACACCATTTCAAACTGAACTCGAATTTCACCCTAGCTCATATGCCCAGTCCCTGTCGTCGGACTCCTATCTCTACCCCCCCCCCCTCCACTTCTCGACGACTAAAACACAGATGACTTCACGATCTCCTGGGCCTTAATGCCTAAATTACTGACCGCGGGGACAATTGATCTTTTTTTATCGATTCATTGTTAATCTCAGTAGCTTTTTTTTTTTCCTGTTTATATATTTATTTCATATTATTTTATATTTCTTATTATAAAGTTATCGTTATAAAACGTCGCAGAAAATATAATGAATTAACAATAAGGGGAGAGGAGGAATAAAAATTTCTTTCAGTTTGAAAGAATGAAAAAATGAAAAAAAGAAAACACCAGTTTGCCTAACTGTATTCAAAGAATTGTATAAAATTGCAATACATCCTTATGCCCACCCACCCCAAAAATGTATTTAACAGTGTTTATAGTGGGGTTTTTTTTCTTTATAATTGTTGTAGAATAATAATGTTATAAATTTAATTATGAGACTTATTTTTTTGTGGTAACCAACTTCTAATGATGGCAACATATAGTCGGGGTGTCCCTAATATCCAAACACACAGACTTCTTGCGGTAATTTTATGGATTCAGGTATTCCTTTGACTTTAAGATTTTATGTAAAACATATTAGCTCAATATTTTACTGAACATTTTCTCAAGTGTACTTATTCGTTGCGTTTTCGTAATAGTGTACTGAAAATATTTCTACTGGTAGTTTAGTAAATTCTATCCGACGGAATGTATTTACAAGGCCGAGAGGAATTGTGGCGAAGAAAGCACTGTATACGCAGGAATATTGGTGGGGGTTAGTCTCTCTTTCTCTTCAGTGGTAAATATTTCATTGTATGAATTAGAGTATAGTCGGCTGTGTATTTATGTGTTTATTTTAGAGAACTCATGGAGGGGAAGAGAGTGGGGGGTGTGGGGGACTTGAAATAAATTGTCTAGCGCTTAGAGGGTGGGGACGAGAGATAGGGGGGTATCCTCTCCCGTGGAAAAAATTCCAGGGTACAGTAAACACCACCACAAGTCCTGGTTCCCCCTCCCCCTCCCACCGTAGACAGACCTGGTCCCTGCCTTTACTCCTTTTTATGTCTCTGTAATAACTTCTGAGTCTGCCAAGTCTGTTTCTAGTCCACCAGAACTATAATTTTTTTCCTTTTGCTTATTTACCAGACTTACTATTTTATTTATTTATTTTTAAAGTAATTCGTTTATTTTCACAATTATTTCATACATCGCCATGATACAAAAGTGATTTTCTTTACAAAAATTTTTCAGACCATCACCAACTATTGAACTAAGTGGGAAATTACGAAAACGCAATTTCTAAGAATATACGTACGAAAAACGAAAACTATTACAACAAAGCCTATTTTTTTTATTTATTTTTTTTTTTTTTTGTCATTTAACAAATGCAAGCTGTTTCATTTTGCTAAACTACTTTCGTATTATATTATATTTAAAAATTGACAGTGCAGGTTAATCTCCACTTCAATTGGTCGAATTTTTCTTATAAAATAAATCTTATTATATTTTTGCATTTAACATCAAAATGGTAAATTCTATTGAGACAAATAAGAACATTCTCTCCGAAGCATTGATAGGCACAAATTTACACTTATAAATATAAACATAAATAAATTAAAAAACAAAATAAATAGATAACACACATTCTTATGCGTAATATTTTCGATATGTTATTAGAAGGATCAGTAAAATATCAAAAGAAAGAAATTACAAATATAATAAGTTCGTTCCTTCGGAATTCGCCAGAAACCAAGGCATAATGATTGCATAAATCGAAGTAATGATCATATCTCACTCAATATTAAAATCCGATGAAAAATCGTCGAAGAAAAACATGAAAAATATAAAATTTAATAGCCCCCATTTCCTTGACTCTCCCAAATTCATCCATCTCCCTCTGATTCTTTTTTGAGTATCTCTCTATTAATCAGAAAGCCATCAGGCTCAATGTGGAAATGAAATCAAAGTGTTTTACGAATAAGAACTATTCTAACTTGTTTCATAATAGTAAAATTCAAATAAAAACAACGTTGATTGAGTAAAACCATATAAACTTTTAGATATGTATTTATTTATATTATTATTAAATATTTTTAATATTATGAGGTAAAGTATTTGTCGGTCCCCCTGGAAAAAAATAAATTTTTTGCGGGCGCTAACGGCAGATCAGTAAAAATAAATAAATAAAAAAAAGTTGGAAAAAATGCTGGATTACGTCACATTGACGTCACAAAATGAAGTTTTTGCGCCGGTTACTCCAGAAATATAACTCCTCCATTCCTAAGGAAATGGCTGGCTAAAGCATTTCTAGATCCTGGATATCAACATAGTCAAAGAAAACATGATCAAATGTTATTTTTCGATATTATAGGTTTTTTTTTTTTGTTTTTTTTTTTGCATTTCAACTACTTGAGTCATCATTAATGCCCTTTATGTGAGATATCAATTGGGATGCAGCAATGAAGGAGGAGACACAAACGGAGAACCACGCCCTAGCACGAGGCAACTAGCTATTTATAGGTTTATTAACAAATGAAAACGTGCTTCTAGTTGTAATGAAAGTAAACTTTTAAGATGTTATTCTTAATAACAACATGGACAAATATACTATAAGCAAATGTTAAGAATTGAAGGGCTTTTAATGGAGAAGAATGGAATAAAAGGTTCAATAGAAGGAACCATTCGTACTTCCTAAGCAGCCAATTTCTGTGTAGTTTGTCATACAAGATTTCTTTTATAAAGTCTTTTCTGACCGAATTTCAAGTACTAATGCAATCAAGGTAAAACTTTAAAATTAGAGTTGCCACGATTATATATCCTTCAGAATAACCAATTATTTCAAAGTATTTTGATTTTATTAAAATTTAAAGTATGGAATCAAGTGATTGCTGAAAATTTTAGATAAAGTTTGTCCAATTCTTATATATGACTGATTTAATCGTTAATGAACGAGGAAATATGTTTAGTTTACACAGCTCCTACGAGACGTACTTATTATAATTCCTTATTAAGTGATAATCCTTATGGGGGCCCACTAGATAAATCATGTCTCCTAAAGAGTGATAACATCGCCAAGTTAGCAACCGAATCTTATGGTAATTTCATGTTTGAAAAAAATTAAGTATCGATATTATCTTGGCCGTGGGTAATGCCACTATCTCAGTTTCTTATAATCATATGGGCGATGAATTGTGAAGCCCACGCGTGTGATTAACATATTGTTATGCACCTCTGCATTAACTTTGTAAACACAGTTCCCACATATTATTCCCATTATACTCTGTCCCGCTTATCTGACGCTATCACTACTTATCTCTTTCGAGAGGCTTTTTTCAGCCTGGTTATTTTTACTTTACCATAACTTAGAATACAATAATGATGAAAACCGTCAAGTTTTTAACTTTTTATTATTATTATTATTTTTTTTTTTTTAGTTAGCTCAAAGTATTTTATCATACTTTCACCAGGCTTTCGTCTATATTGTGTGTGTATCAGATGTTTTGCCAACTATGCCCTACAGGGATTTAGCAAATCCGAAGAGAGAGATAAATAAATTTAAGGGTTGGGGGTTAGGAGAGGGGGCGCGGGAGAATAATTTTAGGTATTGAAAACAAGAAAAAAAGAATTGTTTTCATTGTGTTCCCAAAATTTACATTCTTTTCTAATTTATCTTCTTAGTCCCCTGTTTCTATGAAATACTAGAGATTAAATTTTGTTTTTATTATCATTCATTCTTTCAGTTGTTACAGTTTAAAAATTTTAAATTGCATACTAATTTATAGGTTTTTCCTACTTTTTCTCGCTGAATCACTTTTATATTTATTGAGAACAAGTTTATTCATTTTTTTTTTTAAAGAACAAAATTTCAATCTAATTGTCTTATTTATCTGTACCCAATTAGGAAACTAGCTAGGCTTAAATTTTAGCTGATTTCTTGCTGAGAATCAAATATATTTGCGCTGGTAACATGACGAGGTTTAAAAAAAAAAAAAAATCAGTAATTGATTTTTTGATTAAAATTGGATGAGGGAAAGTGGGAGTTTATAGGGTGCTTAAAAATTGTAAAAATCTAATTTTTTTGTTATTTGAGTTTTAAAAACAAGCTTATAGAACATAGTTTATTATGTAAAATGTAATTTTTTATGGTTCTATAACATTTTTACGAAAAAACAGTTGTTTGGAAAGAAATCAACGAATGTGTAATTAAGACGTCTCCCCTCCCCCCCACTCTTCCTTCCCTGCCAGTCTAGGGCAAACTTCAGTCATCATACACCTTTTACGCTCACAATGTTCTTTCTTAAGGTCAAATTAAAATTAACTCTTACTCAGTTCGAACTTTCCACAGCTTCCGCATCACAGACTTTATAAAAGGAATTCTGGTCTTGGTGTGAGTGATCCTTACCATTGCGAAAGCTCCTGTTTTTTTTATAATATAACGTATTAATAATATGCATTGATTATTTATTTATTTATTTTTTACTGTATTTTACATATGTAACAAGTATAAGGCCATGAAGTTTGTAGGTCTCTTTCCCTCTCTCCCCCACCCTTCTACTCTCTCTCTCTCTCTCTCTCTCTCCCCTCTCACATGAATATAAACAATAATGTGAAGAATCCCTGAAGAATCCCTTTGATGTTAGTTGAAATAACATTGGTGGGGGGGGGGGGGGGGGTTTAGTCTGTATGTAACTGGGCAATCTCCTGAGTGCCCTAACGTGTCGCGCATTCAAATGTGAAATCCTTAGGTAAGGACGCTTCCAAAGTTACTTTTATCTCTCTTCTGAAGACAAGATTTTTCAGGGCCTTCCAAATGTTTATGGTTAAAGAAGGATTACTATCTGTATTCCACTCAGTTAACAGTGATAAACATGTTGAACATTGTTTTTTGTGTGTTTGTTTCCATAAATATTTTCCTGTTCGTTCTTAACTAATATTTTAGTTTTAAAAACTATGAATAATTAAGAATGAACATTCTTTTGTCATTTTACGTTATTTTTTTTTATATTTTTTTTTTTTTTAAATCGATTTAGAGAGGAAATTTAACTAGTATCAGTTCTAAACACTCTTAGTCTCGTTATTCTTAGTCTTTACTGAAGGATTTGAAAAATTACATGTGAAATTTATTTATGATAATTTTGAATTATCACTCTGAAATAATTTTAGAGTTAAATGCCTATGATTTTTAATCTTTTGGAGAAATAACGAAATTTTATTATTATTTGTATTGTTTTAAATTTTTTAACCTCTTAGGGTCATGGAGGGAGTGGCTATCCATAGGTTGCCATCCCATTGTAATTATCGATGGCTCAGGGCAAGCTTTTACTAAGAAATAAAAGATTGCCCTCAGCGGGATTCGGACCCGCAGCGCCAGAAAAGTTGTTCAAGGATCTCTTCTACAAATTTAATTATGTAGATACTTTCAAGAAACTAAAGAGTGTTTAGCGATGTTTAAAAAACTTTTAGTGAGTTTTTTATTTATTTTTTTCAGGGACTCTATAAAACGTATATTTTTATATTAAATATACTTTCTTTTTATTAGTAAAGATTAAAATTGGTATACTTTTTAGCAGATTTCCCATGAGGAAATAAAGCTTTCTACATTGGTACCATACGCAGCTAAAAAATATGGTCTAATAAAAATTAGATATAAGATAACCCAATTCAATATTTAACATTCTCTTTTTTCAAAGCGATAGATGAGTTTGTTAATGGCTGAAATCGGTTAGGAAGAATGAAGGAGGGGTTTTGAGGAAAAATCAAAATTTTAAATTTTATTATTATTATCCTTACGTAGAAAAGTTATTTATTTATTCTGTAACATTTATATTCTATAACATAAAAAAAATATATCAAATAAGATATTTAATGAAGTAATTTCAAGGGTTGAGCTAGCCCTCTTATTTTCAAAGTAGAGGCCAAATTTAACATTTAGGTTTTTTATTGCAAATTGTGGAATGAATTCATTTAATATGGAATTCAGATGAGAGAGAGAGAGAGAGAGGAAAAATCTTCGTTCCAGGTGCAAAATCTTATTTCCTAAAGAGGAAA
This sequence comes from Oncopeltus fasciatus, assembly GCA_000696205.2. Classification (NCBI taxonomy): domain Eukaryota; kingdom Metazoa; phylum Arthropoda; class Insecta; order Hemiptera; family Lygaeidae; genus Oncopeltus; species Oncopeltus fasciatus. The sequence continues at coordinate 192,151 of KZ806891.1, forward strand.
GGATTGTTAGGAATTCAGTCTTGGTAGTTGAAGAATTAAGAACTCATTTAACCAAAAAATTAGTTTTAATTCTTCAACTACCAAGACCGAATTCCCGACAATCCTCTCTTAATAGAACCTTATGGTCAACAATTTACTTATTTTCCTAAATTTATTTTATATTAAGAGATATATTCATGAATGTAACTAAGAAAGTTTACAAATATTATTTTTGTTTTGGTATTTATTCCCACATTATTATTAAACATTAAGTGCAAGGGAACAGGATAAAAAAATCTAACTGTCTCAGCCATGACTCGAACCTGGATCTCCTGCTATCCGGGCCCGCGTGATAACCAATTGCACCACCGAGACTAGACAGATAACTTATTAAATTCCCTGCTCTCCTACCGGGAAACTAAAACATTGTCAAGTTATTTATCTGACTCTCGTTATTTTACTTTTATTTCTTTTATAAATATTATTTTTGTTCTGGCATTTAATTCCACATTATTTTAAAACAATAAATGCAAGGGAATAGAATAAAAAATCTAACCGTCTAACTGCTAGCACGCCGGCCCGGATAGCAGGAGATCCAGGTTCGAGTCCTGGCTGGGACAGTTAGATTTTGTATTCTTTTCCCTTGCACTAAAAATTGTTAAAATTTATGTGAGATTAAATACCACATTTATAAAATAAAAATTTAAAAGTAAATAACGAGAGTCATTTAAACAGCTTGACAATGTCAGCTCCTCCGAGCATAAGACGATATATTCTTCGGCCTCGGAGGTTAGACTCTCGACACTAGTCCGGGGACTTTAATAAGAAGTCCTGGCTGGGACAGTAAGATTTTTTATTCTTTTCCCTTGCATTTGATGTTTTGGAAAGTTTACTTTTACTTCTCTCACTTTTCTTCTCCAGCCAGTTCTAAGCCGTTTAGTGGTGTTTCCTTCTACGAACTCTTCGGCCTTAGATAAAGTTTCACCACTAAATCTAACTCATGTCTGTCTCGAAGTCGGCTCCGGTTACGCGACTCCCGCGTCGAGGACTCCTCAGTGAAGGTTATGTAGTGCAGAAATCCTCTATCCCCTGCGCCTCGGATGCAGTGAAAGGAGCGAGCGGGGTCCGCGGCTGCAAACCAGTTCTGCCAAGGGGTGGGGGGGACTCGAGAGCCACGACAAAGCGTGTACCGAGTTGCCTGCTAACCCGTCCTCGTAGCTCCCTTCGTGTTCGTGTGAGCGCATGCGTGCGAATCCTCCACGTACCGGCTATAATGATACCCCCCTCCCCCCCCAATCCGGCAGAGTCCTGCCCAATCATACGTACCGATTATTGGCACAGAAAGTGTGTGACGTTCGCTAACCACCCGAGGGATGGTGGTGGCTCGCTCAGACCTCCCACTGCAAATTTCGTCGACCGTGTAATGAGGTTATTTAAGCTATGCCCAAATGGTTCACTTCGATTAATTTTAAGTGATGCTACTTAGCATTGTTAGTTTTCAATAGGGCCGTTTAATTGAGGGCGACTTGAATGGAAATAACGTTATCAGTAGCTTTATAGACTACATTTATGAAATGTGATAAGAACTTATAGTCTTCCTCACACAATACGCCAAAATAAAATTCCTTGGGGTTTATTTTTTTTAACGTTAATGAGAACACACCAATCGGTCAGAAATTCATTGTTGTTTTTAATATTATGTATGTTTTGGTCACTCTACATTTTTTTTTTTTTTTATTTAGAAAATTGTTCCACGAACGGGGTTACAGACTACTGCAACTGAACGGTTTTTTTTTTTTTTTTTAGTCGTAAAGATAATTCATTTCTGACAATTTTGATGAAAGTATAAGTATAAGTCTCTTCCCTAAGTCGTGATATTTTCTTAAAAATTGGAAGAAAGTAAGGATGTACAAATAAATGTGTGTATATATATATATATCATTTTTTATTTTTCTAATATTTATTTGTTTGAGCTTCTTTCTTTAAATTGTTAAATGATTTCGTCCTTTGGTCTAGTGGAGATTTATTTTAAAGTTAATTAGTTTATAGCGCTGTAGATAGCGCTCCTCCTCCTACATAAGTAATTGCATTTCGAGATTGTTGATAGAATAGTTGAAAGTAAGTAAAGACCAATATATATATATATATATGTCATCACCACCCTTTTTCTTACCATTCTTTACTGTATTTCTCATTAAGTATCGCTAGAAAATACTATAATAATAACAATATTTATCAAATTGTTTNTTTTTTTAATGTTCCTATTATGTATCAGGTAAAATACCGTGGAAAAAAACCTACATGAGAAAACTTCTGGACATGAAAAAGTTATATCTTCGAATACTTGAATTTTATATTTCCTCTTTGTGTTTTGTTTGAATTGTTTGCTTCTTCAGTGAAAGAATTTTTTTTTTTAATAGCAAAAGGATTTAACTACAGATTTTTTTCCCCCTGATTTTAAGAATAACTGGCAATCATTTCAACTGAACAAAAGCCGTGAATTGTTAGTCAAGTGACTCCCTTGGGAACGATTTCCCTTCGTTTTTACATATATCTTTTATATTTTTTTTTTTCATCAGCTTAGCCTAGGGGATCTGTTTGGGTCTCACAATCCTTGCGCTGGGGGTTCGAATCCCGCCCTGGGCAAGCTCTTATTTATTAACAAAAGCTTGTCCTGAGGCATTGATACCTAGAATAGGGAGTCTATTTGATACTAATATTGTAATTTATATTACATATAAATTCAATTAATATTGTTATATAACCTAAAGCTAATTAGAAAACAAATAAGACTAATAAAATAGATAAGAAAATTTTTGCTATCGAAATATTGTTATTTTCCTAATTTAATGTATAGAATTATTTTTTTTATAATATCTTTCAGAGCACTTTTTTAAATTGCTTACTGAACAGGTTTTGGTGACTTAAAAACTATTCCTTATGGCGGAACATCCTCTCGGTCTATGTGTATATATTACTCACTTAGTAACAGTAATTAGAAATTATAAAAACAAATTGATAATTTACTAATAGGGGCTAAATTACTTCTATAATAATTATATTAGATCACACAAATATAATTTTTAAAAATAGGGAAGTAGGTAACGTGAGGATCAGACATGTATGGGAAGGGGCCAATTCATGGATGACAACATGCTTTCTTTCGTCTAAGAATAGGAGTAGGGTTACTTAGAGATCTCTATTAAAATCTTCTAGGCCTGCCTCGTCAATACAAAAGCACCTAGCCAACGGCCTCCCGAGTGTGTGATAAGTTAGTGTTACTCAGTGGCAGATTCCGTGTCAGATCGTTTGTCTCAGAGCGACGGGCTGGTCGTAGCCTTTGCAGTGCCGGTACCAGTTAAGTGATAACAGTAATGAGCACGTTCTTTTAAGGCCTCTATGTAAATCAGCACATTTAATTTATTTGTATATATTTTTATTTAGCTTTAAGTAATTTAATTTTCTATTTATTAGTTAGTAAGGGCAGTAGGTTACCAACTGAAGAATAAAAAATAAAGTAAATTGTTACCTGTAATTAGTAGATATAATTATTTGTTATAATAAATTGACTTGTAATTATATTTAGTTCTTGATTATTATTAGCGTTAAATGTGAATCTTTATGGGGAGTATGTGAGGGGTAAAGGTTACTTAAAGAGTGCCGTGAAGGGACAAGTCTAAGAAGGGCTGGTGTTGATATGCAGAAGGCAGCTAGTACTGATAACTAAATGTGGAAGGAGAGAGAGAAAGAGAGATAAGAAGAGGCGAGATGTGAGAGAGATAACATCTGAAGCCGTGAGAACCAGCGGGACTGCACCGTGCCCCACTCCCCCCCTCACCCTTCACTAAATAAGTGGGGGGTTCAGGGGTTGTGTTTTCTGTAGGAGCGCTCTCTGGTGAGTCCGCGTGATACAGATCTCCCCCCCCCCTCTTGCTGGACGTAAGACTAGACTCCGTGGTACTCCTCCTTGTATGGCTTTTCGAGAGAAAACTCATCTAGTTCTGTATAACTAGCTTATGACGTCATTATCCAACATTTGTATATTTAGAAATATCCAGTTGTCCTGGTTTTACTTGTTAAATATGGAAACTAACTTTGCTATTTACCTAAAAAGTATTTTTATCCAAGAGTAAGTGGTTTGAAATGTACTTTAGCATAAATTTGTGTTTTTATAAATTTTTTAATATTTATGTTTCATAACATTTTTTAAATAAAAAAAAAGTTTTTTTTAGAGTAGTTGTTCAAGAATGTATCTGTGACGGTTAAGAGGTAATTCCGCCATCTTTCTTAACAAAATTCCTGAGCTATTCTTTGTAATGAAACCTTTTTCACAATTTTTTGTCTATTTCTAATTACAAAAAAAAAAAAGATTTTATAGGTTTTCGAAGTTCCTTTTTAAAGCAGTTTTCCCATTTGGAAATTAAAATAATCACGTTGGTACCGACTTATGAAAAATTTTGACAGATTTTCAACGATCCAGTGGTATATGCATATATATATATATATCTCGGAGGTTAGACTCTCNTGAGTTCGCTAGTGGCTGAAACCGGACGAAGAGAGAGAGAGAGAGAGCGAGGGGGTTTGGAAGGGGATCAAAATTTAAATTATAATATTTTCGTTTTTATAAGCTTTAAGGGGAAAAAATGTGTATAAATCAAAATAGGTACAATAACCTATTAAGCAAAAAATTTATAAATTAAATTTAAGCTGAAAATAGCTAAGCGCTTCCTCTACTCGTCATTTCCGTCCTGTGCACAAATTATATAGATCATTTTTTTTTTTGCTAATTTTTTTCCTCTTCAGCTTGTTACTCCTCATTTAATGTTATTAATATCCACTTTTAATGAAAAATAAGAAATTGCTTAGAATACACAACTCCTGTGTGGTGATTTTTTTATTTATATTTTTCTACAGTAATAATTTAATTATTAATGGTTGAATTTAGCTATTTTTCGGCTGTAATTTATAGTAACTATAAACACGTTAAAGCTTTTAAATATTAAATTATTTAAATTATGCTTTTAAAATCCGAAAATTAACTTACTAATTTATTTTAATACTATTTAAAATGACTAATAACTCCACATACATGGTTTAAATGTTTTACTGTAATTAATAATGATCCGAGTACATTCAGTCAAAAATTCGAATTCAAAATGTCTAGAAATTATAACCCATATAATAAAAATCGTTTTAATATCAGTAAAAAAGTAATTCTAGGAGGTTGTAAAATTATTTACGATATAAATTTATACGTATTAAGAATTATGGCTTTAAACAGATAAGAACATTTGAATTTATATATAACATATTTAATTATCTTGTGCTTTTATGAACTCAGGGTAAAATTTACGACCGATATCTCTTGTAATGGTTAACTTTGTTCCTGTCCAGACTAAGAATCCAGTTGAAGTCTTGACGGCCACTTGAGGACACTGGAGGGGGAGGGATACGAGACAGCAATGCTGATTGCTGGGGGTGTTAGCGAAGGTGAATCGCGGCTCGTAATCGACTCATCCAGCCGAGTGTCACTCTCGCTTCTTTATATCCTTGCTGGAGTCGGACTGTTCCTCCAGGGTACCGCTCCTTGGACGACACTCCAAGATATAGGATCTGGGGGTGATTCCCGCTCCCAGGCTACCCCTTTCCTACTCATACCGATGTGTGGGATTCTTGCCTACAAGCACTGGAGCTTAAGGCCTCTTGAGGACTATGTTCAATTGCCTTCAAAATGAAGCAAAAGGAAGTACTCATTACAGAATTATAATAAGTCCTAGTAATCGAGATCAGGTGGGATAGAGAGTGCAGTGCACATACAAAAAGAAAGTTTCGTAGATCGCTATTCGATTTGGAGTTGCCAAAATCAACCTCTACATACCATATTTTTCAATTTGCGGACGACCTGACGATATTAACAAAGGATGAGCAGACTGCAGTCAAACAGCTGGAGAACTACAGAAATACTGATTTTTCTTTCCAAACAAATAATGTGCAGGGAAAGTAAGTTTACAATTTACATGGAGCGAGGATTATCAGGAATTTTTTGTCTTGGTAGTTGAAGAATTTCAGGGCAAATAGGGTGATAGGGAGAGAGACACTTGCTCAACAGTGTCTACTGTTCATGTCAGATCACTCATGATCTAGAAACTGAATACTTTTGGCAATAGAAAGTCTAAATACCAAATTTTATTTCTTTATTTTAAAAAATTGGCGCCCGCCCAACGTTTAAACATTCAATCTTAAGTATTTTCCTTCATTCCGGTCTTCGTAAATATGTTACAGTGTACAATTTTTACAAAATTACATTTTAGACAAAATATCTCACTTTAAATTGCATTCATTTGTAATGACTAAGATGTTAGGATTTTTAAAAACAAATTTCTTCTATAAACCCTCTCCTCTTCTATCGATTTCAACCATTGAAACTTAAAAACCTAGTTTAATTTCTTTAAATTAAAAATTGTGATTGCTAATGTGTCAACAAAAATTTTTAAATTTCTTTACGAGGTTGTTTTTTTTAACAACAGAGAGGGTTTTCTGATGTAGATCACGTTTTCTTATTTAAGACTTGTTTATCGTAAGTAAGTTCCTATCTATCTCGAATCCAAATTCCTTCTTTTGAGCAGATCCTTTTTGAAGTGATCAATGGTAAAGGCTGTAAAACTGATTTATGTCCCGCCTACGCTGTGAAAGTGTTTAGTGCTGGGGAAAGAAAGAAGGTTGTCCCCACGACACCCTGACGCAAGTGATCCATAAACGTCCGGGTCCGGTCTCTGGCACCTTCTTGTTTTCCATCCGGTACGAGAGGATGAGATGAAAGGGCCCCTCCGAGCTTGGCACGCCGACCCGAACGGAGGCGATGAACGAGAGTCAGATCTCTGGGGTCCGATCAAAAAGCATTTCTATTCCTAGAGCGAGAGAGTCCCCCCCGAGCTACTTATCTTTTATATATACCATCCTCGGGAGAGAGAATCAGAGACGTACCCTCAGACTTCTGCCGTCCAGCCAGCGATAACTTAATTCCGGTGAAGGACATCATCTGAAAATATGATACTTCATTAATTCCATGTTCATCCTGATGGAAGGAATGGGTTTTAAATGCCTTGTCCGAATGGTGACAGACCTGCTTCCTCAACTAGGAATGGCCCCTTCATACAGACTTACCTTTGAACCCTCCTATATATTTCCCAGATAGAATAATGTAAACTTCCATATGTCTAGATTTTTAAACTATTAACCCCATCGGTTAGCAACTATTAGTTATCTCCTTATAATTCTTTAAGTAAGTTTCATATTTTATGTACTATTTCACAATTATAAAACATTAATTATAATCCATCTAAAAGTTGAAAACATTTAAAATATAAGAAGAAAAAAGCTAAAACTCTAGAAACAGCAACATCATTTTTAATATATAATTCTGGCTTTACACTTACTTTTCTGCCTACATTAATATCTCATGAGCCTTCAGAAATAATTGCGGATCTGTCATGCGCCGATTGGACCTATCAAAACATGAGTGTGGAGGCCTATTGGTGAAGCATTGATAGTGTCTTGACAATGGAAGACGAGTGGGGTTACCTGAAATGCCAAAAACGATTAAAGCATCTGGCGTGATATTTAGTTGGCAGCAATGAAACTAATCACAAACTTGTTTATTGATAAAATAAATATGTTATATCGACATTTTTTAATGATCTTGGACATTTACGTTATCAGATGGATGAAATAAACAGATCTACAATAGTGTAGGTTCTTAAGCGGTTTATTTCATCTAAAAATATATTTACAAGTGAGAGTGATTTCATTGTATGAAATATTCATCAATTGCGAAACTGAGAAGTTTTATATGCCAGTGTCATAAATGATGGGCAAACATGAAATAAAATGCCTAATTTTAAAGATGAAAATGACAAAATATAAGCTTGCTAGGGCTGGTAAAAGATAGTCATCCTCCCTTTTCCTCTTTCAGCCACTTAAAATTTTTTTAGACAATAACAACTTAAAAAATTACATTTATTAGCCCTATATTTTTTTTACACACCAATAACTAAAAAAATTCATTATATTGATCGTAGAAAATTTTAAAAAGTTACAAATCATGCCTTACCCTAATGTGGGCACTGTACTGAAAATATTAAAAGTGTATGTATATTCATCTGAAATAAGAGGATAAATGTGTTCTCTTAGTCTATAGAGAAAGAAACTCATGGTTTTGAGTGAGAGAAAAAAAAATTAGGACTAACTATATACCATATTTCGTAATTTTCTCATTCTTTATTTCATGGCATAAAGAAATGTCATCCATCCATTTTCTCGTGGTTTTAGGGGGAGGAGAAAAAAAAAAGAAGAAAAATATGGGTGTCTCTCTATTGGAGTGGAGTAGGGAAAGAGAAGCCTGCGAGGGAAATATTACCGGGCACAGAACAAAGAAGTCGCCTTCATTAGTTGGACAAAAGGGAAATTCTGTTCGGCTCTCTCTGGGACAAAGAGCTCTACCCCGCATTCAAACTCTTAAATATCGCCAGGAGGTTGGGAGGTATGTCGACTCCGGCAGGATCGAACCCACAAGCCGTTGGAGGGATTTCTGGATACAGAAGAGAGCCGCCCCCGCCCTCCTTGTGTGTCCAGAACTACTTTAGATATTCCTGCGGAGGGAGGGCACTCAATGGGAAACATTGCATCCTCTAACTTCAGGCCGAGGGCAGGGAAAGAAACGTCCGTCACGAAAGAATTGCTGAAACTCTGCACATACTTCGGCAATTCTTCAAATCTTGTATCCCTCACTCCTACAAGTACAGGTAAAACCCCATTCCTAATTGTTACAATAACTCCAAAAATAAATATTTCTTTTAAAAAATAAAATCTGATTTGTTTCTTAGTCTAAACTATATATTTAAGCGGCGAATAAATATATTTATTAAGCATTAGGCGTTCCAATATATCCCATCCACCCATTATTCTGATTTTTCTCAATAAGGAACTAATTTTTTTATTATTTTTGAACTTAAAAATGCCTTACAAAAATTTGTTTTAAAAAAACAATGATTTTTGACTTATAGGCATTTAAACTAAATTTTAGTGTTCAGGTTAATCTCTCTCCCAATTCTCAATTTAAAAAGAACTATTTTGTTTAGCAATAAACTAATCAGTGTTAAGTGTCGTGCTCTTAACTACACATAACGACCCCTGGAGGTAAAAATATTTTTTACTCATTCATGGCTCTTACTATTCCAATTAGGCATTTTTCTTTGTTCTTTTTAAACTAAATGTTACATTCAAATTTTATTAGGAAAACTGAAAAGTTTTGACATGCAATCACATAAGTATGTACCATTTTGGTGATGTCTCACAGAATCAGAAGTTTGCGGAAAGTGGAGTCGAGGGAGCGGTACTCCATAGTGCTAGGGGAGCAGAGAGGTAAGAGATCTTTCCAAAGAGGTTGTGGCCAAAGTAGGTTGGCCTCGGGAACTAGTTCCAGAGTTGAGCGGTAGAGTTGCGTGTTCCCCGTGCGCGGCTTGTCTTTGCCTGGAGACCGGACCCCCGGCCATTTGAATACTGTTTAAAATGTATGGGCTTCCTGTAGGGGGAGACAGTACCAATAACGAACCCTTTGTATCCAACAGCTCCCACCAAGCCTCTGATTGCTTCTCTGACTTCTTCTGCACCCACCTTCCTCTGCTCTCCCTCACACCCTCCTTGCGATTCCTCCCTCCCCACCCCTAACCACGCCTGCCAAGCGAATCCCTTTGCTCATAATACATGGCTTTTGATATTCTCCAGTCTCTTGTCCATGACGGGTACCATTTAGGGTCCGCAATCCTCTGTGAAGAATTGCATTTCTAATATTACAGCAATTCTCATACTACAGGAATGTGAATATCAAAGATCATTAGAACGAGAATCCATATATTTTGACAAAATTTAAGTGCCATTTGAAGGGCTATTTGAAGATTTTGAAAACAAATGAATAACAAAAATAATGTATTTACCGTTTCTTCTTCCGGGTTGGACCGTGTCAAATTTTTGTTATTTGCCGAGCTTTCGCACATCATTTGCGATCCAACCCGGAAGAAGAAACGGTAAATACATCTGACGACCGTCAAAGGCTACTTGAACATGACTGTGTATTCAGTCACCTTAAAGCAGTAGGCACCCTTCATCATCCACATTGCCCTAAAGAAGGTCAGGAATTTAGGCCGAACCTTGGTAATAATAACATATTTTTTTATGAACAACAATAAAAATAATGTTGATTGTGTACTATTTTTTGTTGTTAAAAAGAACTTACCAAATAAGTATGTACTCCATTTTGTGTTTTTATGTTGTTCCTCATAAATATATTATTGAATACTCATATTGTGGTTAAGTATTAAGGAAAAATGTTTTAAATGGTCGGGAACATTATTTAGTTTTAGCTTCAATGGTTGTTATGTAGAAGATGAATAATTTTAATTGTAAAGAATTAAATTTTCTGAAGAAGACCCCCCCTAATTTTGGAGTAATGGTTTATGTAGTTTAACTATAAAGTCAAAGAGCGCCATTTCACTTCTTAGGTCCCCTAAAGCTGTAGGTGACAGTAGGGGTGGGGGGACCGACAAACAATTTGTTTTCGGGAACCCATTGTCAGAGAGGTGCCCGAATTATAACTCCTCCGTCGCCAGAACTCCGTAAAACTTATCCTAATTTATGTAAAGCGCTCATTTCAGGGAGGGAATTTACTTTCGGCGATAAAGCAGAAGGGGGGTGGGGGGTTAAAGGCGAACGCTGATCTCCGCCACCTCAGGCCACCGTTATGTCGGTACATTAAAATTCATATCTCGGCTATTGTGAGAAGGCTCACTGCTCTTAGGCTAAACGACTCGGAAATTATATTTAAAAATCCAGATTCTCTCTGCTCAACCCCTATTTCCCGGGAGGGTTTGTTAGCCCCATGGCAATTAAATCATTTTTAATATTTAACAATATAGTTGTTTTTTAAAATGAAATTCCTTTATAATCCTCTCCGTTTAACACTGTTACAGTTTTAGTGTACTTCTTTTAATAAAAGTGACTTTTGCCGTGGTGTACGAAAACTTAAAAATCATAATTAAGTTTTAAAAATTTATAAATATTTTATTTGGTTGTGGTATTTTATCCCACATAAATTTTAAACAATTAATGACAGGGAAAAGTGGTCCACTACAACCAAATAAAAAAATATTTATGAAGAAAAAATTAAATAAAGTAAATGACGAGAGTCGACAAATAGCTTGACAATGTCAGCTCCTTCGAGTATAAGACGAAGTTCTCGCCTTTCTCGTGGATTAGGCTCTCGCTAGTGTGGAGGGAATTGAATGAGACTAGCGCGTCCTGGTAGCATAACTGGTAAGTGCATTCGATTCCTGTCTGGGACAGATAGATTTTTTATTCTATTCCCTCTCATTAATTGTTTAAAAATTTATTTTTTCTATGCTTGCTAGATTGACAAGAAGAACCTTGGTGCTTTTGATTTAAAGTTACGCCCTAGCTCTGTATTTTAGCATCATATTAATAAGTTACTCTTATGTAAGTGTAGTTTCTTTTATGTAAACATACAGAGGCAGCATTCACTCTGAAACTAGTGTAAACGGAGCATGGTAATGTTCCCACACCTTCCTTCTTTCTGACTTGTATTCGAGAATGAAATTCATGAAATGGTGTCTCACAGCAATTTTATCTCTTACTTATTGTGACGTAATAACATACGAGTTGGCTTCTACCCTATTCCTTTTACAGCTCAGTGACATCCTTGAAATATACCACTACACTTCTGGAATGAAAACATCAATTATGTGCTTCTCACTGTGAGGTCAATTATTGCAAGTTAGTTTTTTCGTGTCCAATCAGTTAAACATGCGATAAGCTCATTAATATGTGACTAATCGGATATTGGTAGAATTTAGAATGAATGAAAATTAGTTATAATCTGATTTAACCTTGTGTGTGTGTGTTAATGAAACGCGATAACGTCATTTTGTCTTTAAATTTTATATTTCACATATTCTCGGTAGTCTATGGTCATGTATTTAAATTTATTATTATCTAATTTTTTCCCATAGCAGTGAATGTATAGCAAGGATTATAGTTGTATATAATGGTATTTAAATCGGTAGTATATTATTATATGCAATAGCGGGGAGTTTTTTTTTTTTTTTTTTTTTTTTTTTTTTTTAAGGTAATCGGACTGGTTGTTTGGATGTAGATTTCTGAGCCGATGGTCCTTGGTTTAAATACTCACATTGCATAGCTGGTGTGCTCCTCGGTAATGGTTAGCATTATTCATGAAGGGGGGGGGGGAGGAATTTGGCGGATAGGACGATTGGCTGACCACACATCTTCAATAGTGTGCCATGAGTTGAAAATAGGAATATCCCTAACATGGTTTCCCTAGGCCTGTATATGGCCTGTTGAGGTAGTTTCTTGGATTTTCAGGGATTAATAAAAAAATATAAAAAAAACTACCAAAATTGGTTCTAAATAAGATTTTATAGAGAGAAAAAATTAAAGTAATATGTCCCTCATTCAAATAAAATTATAGTTAGAAATTTCGATAAGATTCTATTAACCTATTTGCCTTCTTTAGCACCGTTTAAGTTTAATATTTTTATTTCTGCGTATTTAAAATGACCGTGTTCATCACAGAGGATGTGGAAGTCGATCACAGGAGTAATAAAAAAACTAGACTATTTAATATTCTAGGGAATATTTAATTCCTTCTTCAGGGCCTACATCTGATCAGAATATGACACTTTATAATAAGCCTGTCATATAGTAACAATATAAATATAATACATATATAATTCATAATTATATTGACTACCAGATCCCACATCCTCTTTATATTTCTGTTCGAATTTATTTATTTAGTTCCCGATTACCACAAAAAAGCCTATCGAAGTAAGACTTATGAAGGTGTTTTTAATAAGATTCATATTGAAATAAGTCCTAATAAATTCTCTATTCTTATAAATAGTTTTTTTAAGGCATCTGTAAATAAATTTTGAAAACAAAAACGCATGCATATTTGAGTTGCACGACTGTGAAAAAAGGTTTTTGTTTTTTGTTTACTTGACTGATTTCTTTCCCGAACGACTCTCGTAAGTCAGTGGATTTATTGTTAGTCAACAGTTGATTTAATCAATCGTTGACCTTACCTTATCTTTAATCAACTAATTGACTATAATAATACAGTTTATTAAATTTGGCAAGCAGCTTTGTTTAAATTTTGTGAAGCACTGTTACTTAAATTTGTCTGCGGGGG
>KZ806891.1:207238-226406 GCA_000696205.2 Oncopeltus fasciatus
GCTCAAGAGTGAACTTTTACTAAATAGTGACAATAACCCCTCCCCCCCATCCACTTCTCTTCTTAAAAGGTATGATGAAGTGTTTTCAATCAAGAACATTTAAACGACAAACTTCTTTATATGATAAAAAAAAATCCTAGGTCACTGAAAAAATTATGATTTTATTTATCTTAACCTGATAACCACATAAGTCAAACATAAATAATAGCTTGTATGGGGACCTACTGACACATTTTAGTGAAAGCATTCGAGCCACTTATATGCTGCATAATAAAAAAGGGAATTTCCTAATAACAGGATAAAGGAGATCTGTAGCAAGACCATTTTCACAGGAATGGCATTATCAGAATTGGAGGAAAGACCAGAGGGCAAGTTAAAGAATAAGATGAGCCTCTAAAAATAAAGCAACAATTCTACACAGTTATATGAATGATAACTTAAGAAGGAATCAGAACTAGTAAAATGCTCAATCTCTTGACCAAAAGGTGAGCCCTTTAGTAAATCCTATTTTTTATACCTCTGCATTAGCTCCTAAGTTATTACAGGCAAGCTAGCTCTTGAACAACCTTCAGGTTGAGCTAAGCATTGTCAAACACACGCTCAAGATGAGATAAAGTCGAGCACAAAGAAGTGTCAGAGAAACAACTATAAAAGGAGGTTTAAGGCAATGATGACTGAATGGGAGTTGATGCATGAGGGAGGAAGTAAAACACAGGGAAAAATCATTTCAATTTTTTGCTGATGTGCCTTGTAGAATGTAGAATTAAGACAGATTTCTTCTTAAAAGCCTAAATAGATTTAAGTCAAGAGATTTAAATGATGGCTACTCTTTAAGAGGAACAATGATGTAACATTTTAAGCATTTCTTTTCTGGACAAATTATGTACAGAAGCAACGACTACAGTTTAGTCCCAGCAATCTTCTTGGTTTGGTTTAAAAATTTAGTAACTTCAAGACTTTGATAAGAGAAAACTTTATGAAGCAAAACTTTAACAGTCAAAAAACCAATAAATTATTCTGCACAAGTTATTTTGAGAATTTTAAATGAAGAAGTAAACAAATTTTCACAGTGGACAAGATGGTCAGAATTCAGTCAATGAACTTTTAAATAAAAATATAATTGTGAACCAAAATTTTTTTTATTTCAAGGAAGTCTAACACTAATATATGAAATTACATGAAATAAGGTACAAAAATTACTAATGCAATAAATTAGGAACATTACAAAAAATTATGTGTGAGTGTATGTGTTACAAAAAAAAAGTTTATTTTCTATCAATGAAACTCCATATGAAGAAGAAGAAAAATCAGTCAACTATAAAATATAACATACACAGACATGCATGTAGACACGTACATACACATTCATAAAAAATTTTCTGCTGGTGCCTAGTAAGATCAGTGAAGAATTTGAGATATTTTTAAGTGTTAATATTACTTCAGAAAAGAAGTGAGAAGGAAATGAGAAAGAAAGAGGGGATAATATTAGTGTTCAAATATTAGGGACAAAAACTTATCTAATTAGATAAAATTCTCATTAGCATCAACTTACCTGTTGTTTAGTAAAAAGCTGGGCAGAGACTGGAGCAGCAACATTTGCTGGCCTAATAGCAGCAGGAGAAGCAACTGATGGAAGAATGGAGAGAGTACGAGACACTTGAACTTGTGGTGATGATCCTTTAATCTCCGTATTCGCTTTTGACATAGCAACATTTTCTGTAAACACTTTGTTATTAAATGCCATGAAATCTTATAAGTGTTGGGAGAGTCACAATCTATAAGTGAAATAGCAATATTAGGTGCCACTAAATCAGTGAATCTGTTCAGTCAACATTTGATTTAAAAAAAAAGAAAGTTTTTTCTGGCTCTTTTCAGAGTCATATTTTTTAGATAAATTCAAATTCTATTCTTATTCTAATTGAAATCTCACTGATCATAATTTAATTTTTCTGGTTTTAAGTTTTGATGTATACGGCCCATTCAACTATTTTCGGAGTAAAAAAAAAAAAAAAATTGCCCTGCTAGATAGCAAAAATAGCACACTGTATATTGAAAGAAACAGAGTGATAACCAGATCCATCAAAATTGTAGTTAATAGATATTTGTATTTGAAGTTTATTTGAAAATCAAATCTATTCAACTTAGTAAAATATTCAGCCTTTTTTACTGCCTTTAAAAAAAAACATGCCAAATTAATAATAATAAGAAAACAACTAAATCTGGATTCTATTGATAAATTAAATTTTAGGTTTCTGATAAACCCCTGCTTCTAATTGTTCAATTTTCTGGGCAACTCCTAAAATATTTCTCTTGCCAATAAACAAATAAACTGTCTGTTGCATCAGAAAAAAATGTTACATACAACATTTTCTCACATTTGATACTTCAGGAAATCACCAAACTTTTACTATGAACCATATTGGTTTCATTTTGCTCAAAAATAAACTCAACCTTACTTTTTTCATTGAATAGAAGATTTCATTAAGAAAAGAAACCAAATAAGGCTCCTAGAATTTAGGACCCAAGTAACCCCCAATCATGATTGAACAATTTTGCTGTACACTTAAAATCTTACACATCCATTTTCAATAATCCCTTTAGAAATAGAGAACTATACCGCAAAATAAAAAAGGGATATTAAATGCTAAGACTCCAGAAGGCAGGATGCTGTGACTAAATATACTCTGCATGACAGAATAAAAATAACTTATGGTGAATCATTTGGCTAAGGAGATGGTGATGGGAAAAGAAAGACCATAGGGCAGAAAATCTTCAGTAACCTCTGCTGACTCTAGTTAATGGGTAATATTTTTATAAGGATTATCAACTTATTAGATGATTGTATTAGTATGATTATTCTAGATAAAATACTAATAAGAAATGCAGGACATAATTTTCAAAATCAAAACAATCATTTAATTCAATAAAACATGTTTTATTATAAAATTAAATCAAACCCTATTAAAAGTAGCAAAAATAGTATTTTCAGGCCAACTGACTTGGCTAAAGATGGAATTACACGTTATCCATTAACCAAAATTCAACAGAGAGTACTGAAGTTTGTCCACTTCAAGTCTAACTAGGCCTTTCTATTTCTTTCTCCAGATGTATTTATTAGTTTTCACCGCTTTTACATTCAGACACAGTTCACATTACATTATACCTAACTTACTTATTTTTCCTCTCTCTTGAATACATTAAGTATTTTTTCTTGATTACACACTTTATCTCATAGATTGTTGAATTTGTTTGTGTGTGTGTGTGTGTGTGTGTGTGTGTGTGTGTGTGTTTCTATCTTTCTCTGTATGGGTGTGAGAGAGTACAGGACAATAAAAAAAAATAAAAAAAATAGTTGAATATTTTTCTATCTAACATTTTTTTAATTTATAACCTCTATTTACATATTATATTCTGTGAAAAATAAATAAAAACATTTTGTAATTTGATAACAATGAATAATAGGAAAAAAAATGGCATTAATGAAAGTCACATGAGGAGAGGAGGTGACCAGTGATACCACTCTCAAATGTGCGATATTAGTGAGATATTTTTGTTCTTGTAAAATTCGTGTGCAATTGTATTACGGATCTCAATAGCAGGGTCTATTTTGTTTTAGCCATAGGATTTTTTTAACCGCTGACTAACTATTTTTGCCGTGGAAATTCGAACAGAAGGTATTATGAATGAGTAGGTATTACTATTAGGTGTTTTTTTGGGGTTCGGTCAAAGTAGGTCCAAAAAATACAATTTTAAAAAGTGTATTTTTTAAATATTGTCCGCCAACGTTTGGCTTACATTGTAAGCCATCTTCAGGGCTATCATGAAGACGAGATGAGATATTATGAAAATGTGATCCTGGTGACACGACGTCCCCTCTCGCCTTCATCCATGATAGCCCTGAAGATGGCTTACAATGTATAATACAAAATATGTTGGTAGACAATTTTTAAAAAACACCCATTTTTTAAATTTTGTTTTTTTAATTCTATCTTGACCAAACCCCAACAAGAAACATCTAATAATGGTATTAAGAAGGATTATCTTATATGAAAAAATGTCTCAAAGAAATAATATTATTCAAGTTATTCTCTTACTAAAAAAAATATAATTTGTACCAATTCTATTTTGTCACTTTCTAGTTTAAGGCAATAAATAGATAAAGTTGGAGTAAGGCAATAATCAAGTTAATAAGAGAATTATTAATACAGATATTCAAAAACCAAATCCGAAAATAGCCTAGGGATTAACTCTTTCACTATACAAGTAAACATATAGGTATTATCTAATAGTAGTCAATTTCCCTGTGAAATGTCTGCGATAGGCAGCTAACGTGTTGTGGACTTACCACTGATCGATATATGGGCTTATCCTACACAACCCTTACAAAAGTAAGTCGCTCACCACCAGCCAGGGGAGGGCATGATGACGGCAAGGCATTTTCACCTTCCACATTTTGATTGATCATCTGTCACGACTCTCCCCCCGTCGGTCCTAGTCATTCCTATATTTAAAGCTAATCTTCTTAGTCTCCCCTCTCTAACTCTCTTACACTTCCCTTAATACAATTTTTTCTCCTTTTAGTACATTAAACTAAGGTGCCTCTTTAGGAACGGCACATCCTATTTCTAATCTGTAAGACATTACGTTCTCCATATGGCCTAACTTGAATCGGCGAGACGACGTATAAGCTATGTTTACAAACATTTGTATCCCTGCCAAAAGTACAAAGTCAAATGAAATGTAAAGTTGATTTCGCAGTCAAAAGAAAATGCGAACAACAGCCGGAAACTCAAGGACTATTGCCACCAACATATCTCCAGCACGTAATAAACTAAATAAATAAATGTATGGCAATATTTTCATCGCAAAACAATAACTTATTAGCTAAATCTGTTGTGGTCTTTCCCTGAGCTTCATCTATATTTCCCTATATTTTGTTGAAGTACATGAAGTAAATAATGTTATGTATATTATACATTATTTTAACATAAACCTCTTTTTTTTTTTTTTTTTTTTTTTTTTTTTTTTTTTTTTTTTTTTTTTTTTTTTTTTTTTTTTTTTTTTTTTTTTTTTTTTTTTTTTTTNTTTTTTTTTTTTTTTTTTTTTTTTTTTTTTGCTGTGTTAGCCTCCCGTGCAACCACTTAGGGACATTGGAGGGAGGGCCTATCTACAGGTTGCCACTTCATTTTAAACACCCATGGCTCAGGATAAGCTTCTATTTATAAATAAAATATTGACCTCGGCGGGATTTGAACCCGCGGCGTCAGGATTGCGAGACCCGTACGTATCCCCTGAGCTAGCCTAATATAAAACTTTTTGTATTATAAAACATCTAGAAGGCAAATTAACCTCATGTATGGTGTCTGTGTATGTGAGTTATTAAAGTTTTAGTCACGGCGTACCTAGTCCTTATCTCTGAATTATCCCTTATTAAGGCTTTTATGTATTATTTAAAATATGGGTCATGTTTCATCGTACGTGAACATATTTCGCTCTCTCATTTTGCTCCTTTCCTCTCACTCATGTATTAATTTAAATCTCTAATCTCCTTAATTCATACAATAGTAGGAGCTTTGTATAGTTTATTGACTATTTCATTTCAAATTCACGCTTTAATTAAATATTATTAATACAAGTGATTGTCTTTAAAGAATTCCCCCGTCTCTATGACATCACTAAAGCTGTATTAACTAAACTTCTTGTAATATTCTCTCTGGGTAGCGTAGAAAGAAGGGCTCGGAAACCTCCGCTCGCCCCCCTGTGGCGCCTGCAAGAATGGAAGAATTATTGGTTTTCGATTTCTCTCTATATCCATAGTGTTCCAACATACATTATCCAAACTGTTCCTTTTGCATAATCCAAACATTCCCTTAGCTTCAGTTATTGGATGTCTCTTCCTTGTGGTTATTATATATTTATATTAGTCTAAAAGGACTATACAAAAATATTAGTACGTACTTATATTCTTCAATACCAAGGCTGTTAGTATTTATTTTAAATTGGTCCTTTCAATCCAAAACCTTGAGAATAATTGCTAATGCTCCCTATTGCGTATCCAATTCATCCCTTTACCACGATCTTAATATCCATTTTGTTCAAGACTTCATTTCTTCCCGCTTCACCCTTTTCCACAGTAAACTGCTATACCATCCTAATCCACTAGAACAGACCAAGTCTTCCAATTCCAAACCCTACAACCCTTCCCGTCGACTCAAACGAAGATAATAAATGTTTTTGTTTTTTTGTGTGTGTTTTTTCTAGCTTTCTGTACGATTCAAATAAATAATGGAATGTGGGATTACTTTACCACAATTATCATCCTCATTTGAATGTCAGGTAGTGGCCCTTTGCCTAGAGTTTAATAAATAGCTAGCAACGTTAGCTCCTTCGAGTAACAGGTAATATATTTTTCTTATTTGGTGGTTAGACTCGGAGTGATGTCCGGGAAACTAGATATTATTCTCATCTCTCTCGTTGGCTTAGTTGGTTTACGCGCCCTCCTGAATAGTGGGAGAGTTTTATTTTTTATGTATATAGGCTTGTATTTATACACTTAGAATGAATGAAGATCTATTAAGCAATTTTTATCTGAAACCATTGTTGTATATTGAAATAATAGCTGCAAGCATGTGCTTTTTACAAATAAATAAATAAACTGCGTTCCTAATGATAAAGCAAGCCCTTACAAAATATCTTTTAATGCTGTGTAAACCATTTGTTATATTTAAACTGCAGTCTTAAATCAAAAGTTAATCTCTTAAATTTGAGAGTGTGTCATTGGTCAACTTCTCTCCTCGTGTGATTGTCATTGAATGTCATTTTTACTATTCATTCTAATCAAAGTACTAAATGTTTTTATTTTTAACATAATTTTTTTAAGTAAATAAAGGTTATAGAAAAAAAAATTTCTTCAATATCTGTGGACCAATGTTACTGTTCAGTTTCTCTTAACCGAATTTTTTTGAAGGACTTCCTTTCAAGAGAATGTCGCCGTTCCAGGTCGCTCCATACACCCAGAACGTTAACCACTGACTACTGATGTTTGTGAATGAAATGTCGGAGTAATTCAAGCACTTTGCGACCCCTAATGCGAATACAAGGGAGAACACCGAGCTCGCTACGCACACGATTGGAGGAGAGCAGGGCGCTAAGGAGATTTATTCAATTGTTTTATTCATGTGCCGTAAGGCGTGCGCCCACCGCAACATCCCTCCTAGGTGCACTGTGGCGCGCCCTGCGTCGGATTAGCAAACTAAATTTGGCGAAGGGCCTCTCTTCTTTAACATCGAAAACCACTAGTGAATAGTACTCTTGCGATTGCCTTTCAAATTTCAGAAAACTCTCTCGAATTTCCTTCGCTTAAGTCTCAGGATTTCTATTTTCATAAATATTGATTTAACAATTTTACTTTCAATTATCATCATTATTTTGAGATATTTTTTTAAATGTTCACGTAGGCTTCGACAGTCGTCAGATGTATTTACCGTTTCTTATTCCGGGTTGGACCGTGTCAAGTTGTTATTTGCCGAGCTTTCGCACATCATGTGATGGCTTCTTCAGGGCTGAAAAGAGAATTCTCTTTTAATATGTCAACTATGATCTTCAGCGACAATCCTTCAATTTTGTAGCGCCACATCCGCTCCTTTGTTTTCAGTTCTTGTCATCTGAACCAAGACTTCCATGAATGGGACAATTGTTCTACTTTTGGAAATCGCCGGAAGACTAGTCTTATACTTGAGTTCATTTACTCATCATCCATTGGTAAATTATTACTAGCTATTATTTAATGGATTTTTGTAGAAAAATATATATAATAATATTTATTAAAAAAAATTGTTATCAATTAATCCTTTAATTTAGGTTGTTATAGTGGTCGAAATAATCCTGATTCCTGTCTTTTATTAAGTAATTTATAGTAAATATGTTAAAGGGTATTTATAGGGCGTAATAACCTAGATGTTGATTGCCCTCCATTATGATCTACTACTACTACACTACTACTTTATTCATTATACAAAGGTTTTTAGTTTTACAACATTACTTCAGCAGGTATTNTCTATATATATATATATATATAACTAGCGGACCCGGCAAACTTCGTTTTGCCAAAAAAGAAATTTTTTTAGGGCGTTGCTGACCCTGAGCAAACATCAGTGTTGTATTATAACACGATTTAGATAGATCTTTTAACGAAATTTACCGGCCTTCAAATGAAAATTCATGGAATACCTATCATAAAGTTTTTTCACCGAATAATTGCATATGGTGTAGATATGGGCTCAATCAAAAAAGAAAAACATGTATTTAAGGCAAATTGGAAATTAAAATTTGATTTTGCCACGCCCCTCCACCGGCAGACCGAAAATCAAAAATCAGACTTCACAGTGTCACCCGCTTGAATATTCTGAGGATTCCATGAAAATTTCATCAAAAGCGGCCCAGCCGTTTTAAAGTCCGTACGTTATATACATGCACACATCCTATTTTACTTATATAGATAGATAGGTATTAGTCAGTATTAGTAATGTTATTCTATTAATGATTCTCTTATCTTTTTTTTCTGACGATTGAAATGGACGATGCTTTTAATCTTTTCTATAAATAAATATTAATAAAAAATCCCTACCAAAGGCTCCTGATAATTTGTTTGGTAGTATTTAAAATGTATTAACTTCGTATTAGTAATTATGGTTTAATTTTTATTCATTTATGAACAAATTTACTGAAATCATAGCTTAAGTGGATTACGTCTTTTATATGAAAAATCTTTGTTGTCGTTGTGTCTGCGTCAATATTTCCAGAATATATTTCATCTTCATGGGGGCTGAAAATCTCACAAAACTTTTTACTATTTTGAATGTTTACTATTTCCAAAATCAATATAACCATTATGTAACATTAATATTTGGCACATTTAAGTAATGAAATTTTTTCCGTTACTATTTTGAAATTTCATCATGAAATTGTCTAGACTAAATTATTGTAAAAAAAATTATTTGACCAAAATCCTCTATAACTTACTAACATTATCTTATCAGAAAACCTGGTGTATATGTGTGTATATATATATGATTCCTAATTATTTTGAGAAACAAAATCAAAAGACAAATGATCAATATGTCCACCTTGAATGTCCTAAGACACTGATGACTATTCTCAAACATATAAGCATTTTTATGTTGAATTATGGTCTGTTAAATTTTTAAAGACATTAATTATTTTCAAACCTTAATATGTAAATATCCTCATAAAATAAATATAAATTGTTTAATTTGATAATTGCCAGCTTAAGAACAATTTAATAACTCACATGTGAAAGCTCCCTTCCGCATTATGGCAGTCAGCCAACCGGTTAATATCAAGACATAAAGGTGATAAAAAATGATATAAGGCAATTTTCATAAATTAACATTAATGGTTGTAGCAAGACAAACGGAAGAGGTGTAATTTTTCACTTAAATCCTAGCTACCTATTACTCTTCCTTTTAACTGCTTAATAACAGCTGTTCACTTTTAGACCAGCTATTATCCCGGGCTTTTCGAGTAAATGGACTGACTACCTTCATCTCCAAAACACCTATCTGCCGGTTCAGAGAGAGAGGGAGGGCAGTCACGTTAATTACTTCATGTCCTCTCTTGTAGACTCTCTGGAAACACTAATCTTGGGGCAATATTCTTGTTGTTCGCGTAGGCTTCCAGGGTCTCCAGAAATTCTTTCTTCCAGGGGAATGAGGAGCGCTCTATGCATAGGGTTCATTCTGTTTCAGCCCTGATGAAGCCATCACTCGAATTGCGAAAGCTAGTCAAAAATTAAATTTTCTACAAATCCAAGCCCAATAAGAAGTATTTATGAATATTTTGTTGTTTATTTTGAAAACAACACACAATATTTCTTTCAATATATTCTGTTATATTTAATTTGCTTACGAAAATCAAGTTCTTATCTTTATAATTTTCCTTCCTATAAATTATGATAATCATTTTGAAGAAAAAACTATCAAGTACTGATATTTAAATTATGTTATTTTTCTTCATGCTTTGAAAGCTTTAATATAAAATAATCACTTATTTTAATTACTAATGACATATATATTTATTTTATTACGTGGTTTTTAAATATAAAACCGGGCATTATATTATTAATTTGTAGCTAATCTTTCTTAAAAGATCTTGAAATTAAGGAATATTAAGAGGCGGAAATTCGTCAGAAATTAGAGGTTGCTGGGTTGATAGAGAGATATGTAGGCCCTTTGATCTTGCGGCAGTGGAACAATAATTAATTACATGCGGTTCTCGTCGTATGCGACGATTCCTCAGCTCCTTATCGTATACATCACACGGTGTTTCCGCGTCAAGCACTCCATCCTGTGGTTCGTGTGGGCTTCGGGCTCCTCCACCCTTCGATGGCGACGGTCATTGAACACCTTCGCCGGTGATAAGACTTAAACGGCTTCTGTATGATTGAAGGAAATATTTGTGCTCGCAACTCATAAGAAAAAAGAAAAATGTATTCAGTTGTATGTACTTAAAGATCGCCGTAATCTCTGAGTGGACTGTTATAATTATTATTTCAACAAGAGCAGAATTTGTTCTTTTTAGTTAAAGACTGTCAGGATATGGTTGATTCCAATAACTATATAAAGTATCTTTTATAATAGATATGTAAATAAAAGGTTATTAATAAAATAAATATTATTTTATTGTGGTATTTAATGTGATTCACAGGATAAAGAAGTCGTTTTTATCTCTTATTTTTATTAAATATTTAAAATGTATATGTATATCTTCAAACATTCACAATATTTGGGTATTCAGTTGATAATGTAATACAACCACAGGGAAGAAAAGTGAACAGGAGATGTCAGCGATTCCTGAAATTCCCTTAAAGAAAAGCGTGGAGATTTTGGTGGGGTGACAACCTGGAGTGAAAAGCCGACGTGCTGAAAAAGCCATTGTCTCGAGTCCAATTTCATGTCCTTCGGGAAAACAACTGAGGATCGGATTGCCTCTTGAAGGACGACAACCGCCTGCATCTCGTACGCGGGTCGTATCGAGAACGTTGACACAAATGCTGAAACCTCAAAGTGAAGCCGTAGAAAATAGATGAGGAGCCGATAAGTGCACACAATGTAACCTACAAGAGTTCGAGTCCCAACTACGACCACCTAGTAGAGATTATGGGAAAACCGCTCTACATAGGATGCAATGAAAGCCTGTTACAACGTACTGTTATGAATTACATTCATTTGTACGAGAACAAACTATTATTTATATAAGTAGCTGTATTGACATTAATTTATACCTTACCTAAATTTATTTTTTGCTTCAGAGCTGATAATTTTATTTATCTTTCATTTTATTTTAAAGTTATTAGATATAAGACTGACTTATTTAATATATACAGCCCTTGCTTATAGACAAAAATCGGATAGTAAATCATTAAATTGCGCATTGAATTGGAGAAACATTATTGTTAATAGTACTTTTTTGTAGTTGTCACACATTCGTTACTAACTAGAATACAACTCCTCTTACTTATTGGATTTGAAATTTCCCATTTCATTGAGGACTAGTTCGTCTGTGAATTTCATGGGCAGAAATATTTTAAAACATAAAAAATACTTGCTTGACATGAAGATATTTTGATTTGTTTTTGTCAGTAATATTAAATGTATGGCTAAGTAAAAAATTGTATCGTCGCATAGTTTTTATGTATCTTAAACTGAAAATTTTTTATTGTTAATCCAAAAAAGAGTTTGACTTGCTAAGTTGTTAGACGACTTGTTCAATTTTTTTTTTTTTTAACTCATATTTCTACTAGTAAATCCATTCACTGTCTATTCGACTTGAACATAAAAATAAAATTATTGAATAATGATTTTTTTTTTTAATAGGTGGTTATATTAGATCTGTAATAAACACTGTTGGAATGTTAGTTGTTTCAGAAACACAAAATCTTGAAGCATCAGATTTTGTGTTCATAGACAAATTCCAGTAAGTCCTTGAAGACCCTTACCAGAGGTGTCCATCTACACTCTACACTGGAAAAAAAAAAAAGTGGTACACGAGCAATTTCATGTACATTCATAATTGGAAATTTCATTGAATTAATTCATGTAGTAGTATCCCCCTTAAAACAGAAACTTCCAATCACAATATACTTTAAGCAGCATTATTTAAAGTACAGAAACCTCAAATTTAGTTCTAAAACTTCTTTTTCAAACCTTTGGGTGCGTTCGACCGTGGGGGGAAAACACATGTAAAATTTAACTTAGAGCCTTGGCAGTCTATGCGACTTTAGTTTTCCCTTAATTGCACTTTTCACCTTTTAAAATAAAATTATCCAATATTTACTCTTATTTATCTCTCTCTTTTCAATTATACTTCCTCTTCGTCGCGGCGACCATTTTCAGCATACAGCTCATGGGCAATCAACCATAAAAGAAGCTGAAGCTGTTGTATTTTATAGATAGAGCATGACCATTTACACTAATGTCCTATACGTTTTAAGATCTGCCAATGATAGTTTTTAGAATCTGTGGAAAAGCTATCTTTGAAATGGGATTTGCACGTATTCGGAGCATCTCGTGTTGATAGAATTAGTCAGTGTTGTGCGTAAAGCTGTTTGTGACGATACACTGCTCATTGCTGAGTCATTGCACATAGACCTTCTCGAACATGGCGCCTCGTACGTGTGGGTACTCTTTCAAACTGCCGTCTAGGAGTGAAAAATATATCTCTGGAGGACTACTTGGACAGTACTCCCTCTGCATTACAAAATATGGCTTCATATAGTGTATTAGTTTGTTCCAACGAGTCACAGATTAGTTCCAAACTGACAGTTTCGACTTCATTTAGGATATGTCTGAGAATTATATGATTGTCCAATGTGTATGACAGAAACATGTTATTAGGGATGTATAATCCCTTATGAAGAACAGTGAATTTCCATTTCTTTCAACTGGAGCTTTTTACTATTGAATGATCTTCTCAGTAAGATATCCAATACCTAAAGAGACATTGTGTCTTTTATTTTATTTATCATATAATTATTATTACAATTTTATTGTCTTTTATAAACACACAGCAGTGTGCTTGATAAATGATCTACATAGAAGTACCTAAATCACATCAGAATATCAAACAAAACTCATCACTCCATTGTGTTTGGTCTTTATATAAACTTTCAATTATGCACAGACACCACATATATATGAGTATTTTAATGGTCTTATTTTATAAATCTTGTAGTTTGGATCGATGCCTTTAAGACTGCTTCAAAAATCCAAAATTAAAAATCCAAATTCGGATCAGACTATCGTATCTTAAGCCGTTTGATTGAATTTGCTGATGGTTGAAATTAAGTGTGAAGGAGGAAAGAGAAAAGGGGTCTTAAAGAAAGAAAAATAATTTCAATTTGATATGCCCTTATTATTTTTGCAAAAATTTATAGAATAATATTTATGTTTTATTACATTTTAAAGGGATTTTTTTTTTAGTCAATGTTGTGCTCTTTCTCGATTAGACTCCACTTCTCGTGCCTTAACGGGCATACTCCTTTACTCTAAAAGAGAAATAAATTTTTCAAATGGTTATGATCTGGGGCTGTAGTGTAATGAATTTATTGGGTTTTTTTTTTTATTCTCTTCCTCTTTGGGGCTTCATGTTGTATTCTTTATAAAGTTACCTGGAAGACCAATCCTGTTTTACATAATTAGAAGTGTTTACTGTAATGGTCAGCCTTGCTCATGCGCACATGCTCCGTTAGATGGGATTCCTGTCTAGCCCCCCCACCATTGGGGATCTAGTCGACCATCTGACGTGACTCCAATCATCGGATCGGTACTCTATGGCTTCTACCCAGAGCATTGAAAGACTATCGCCTCCGGCGTTTCCTTGAAGTCAAGAAGGCTCTAAATAGACAGGGAACCGGAGACTATTTAGAGTCAGGAGTTTATTTGGTTTGGCAGAAACTACCAGCAGAGGCCTAACGAAGTTACGGTTAACTCCTTTGTTTATACTAATACCTGTGCCAGACTATAGTAAATAATTCTTCTGACGCGCCCAAAATGTTTAATACACAAATTATATTTTTGTATCCTTTTGCTCGGTAGATACTAAGTATTAGAGAAATTTGACATGTTGAATTATTATCTAGTTTTTTTTCGTCACTATCTACGAATGTGTGCGTGGACTTTCTGTTATTTGTTATCTAAACTGGATGGACAATAAGATTGTAATTCGTTTCTCATCTTATAAAATATTAAATGACTTTTATTTCCCTATAACCTAAATACATCTCATATACACATATCACTATAGTTCCAATAGTGTTATTATTTTAGACTCTTCTATACTTTCAGATACAAGGCAGGAAGATCATCCGTGTGTTTGTGTTTGAGAATTACTCAATTTTCTAATATTTTTTAAATATTATTTTAAGAAAAACATATCTTTAATAAATCTAGTCGACTCAGAGTGAACTTAGTGAGCTACTTTTTCTCACATTATGTCTTTAAAAATCAAATAGGGCATTTGCATTTATTTATGCTTTCATAGCTGCTATGTGATGGTGGAAATTCTTATAAATTATTTTGTTTATCCTTGAATATAATGTGCTTGCAAATCCAGGTTTGTGACTAAAGTAAACACATTACATGTACGGGATATGCGTCCTGTGTGAGATTTCCAGTCAATCTAGTGCACTAATTTACCAAGCCTAGATGGTTTGCAGCGTCCAGATCGTTTCTGTAAACAGACCTAGTGATGTGCCCCATCTATACTTCGTGTAGTCCTTCTTTCTTCTCCAGCTTGCCTTGTGTTGTACACCGGGCTTTATGTAAAGCAGTGGACGCATTAGTCAGCATTAGGGTAATGTATGACGTCGTCTGTTTCAGAACTCCAGTTAACATTTAACTGAAACACCTAATGTGTACGTTACGCCTGGAAAATGGGGTTTGTCCTCTTCACATTATTCCTTTTGGGTGTATTCACTAGATGAGCACTGTTTCCTGCAGTAGAACAATAGAATCTTGTGCATACGCTGAAAAAAACAGAATGAATGGTGCTGACTTTTTTCTCAGTGCCTTCAGAAGATGGACTAGATTTCTCATGGCTCGTCATAGGCTCACGAAAGAAGTGTACTAAGATCTTAGTAGCCGAAATTGGCAATGAAAAGAAATGTCTTACTGTTATTGTAAGGGACTCTCCACCCTCAGAACAATTGTTAGATATATTTCTTGCAGATGTTTTTTTTTTTAATTGTAACAAATAATAACAAACTGAATATATTTGAAATTATTCATGTTTCACTATAACCCTCTTCTTCCTTGACCGATTTTTGAAATTAATAGATTAATATAAAGTTTACAAATAGAATGTTGAATACGAGATTTGGATCCTTCTTCCTCGTAATAATATATATTTTAAGTATTCAATAATCTGTAATGGATCAAATGAATTACTTAGCAAAATATACTGCAATATTGTAGATCTTAGCTGAAATTCACTTGTATTCGTAGAATGTGTTTATTGTTTTTGTGCTTATTGAACAAAATGTTTGAGGCACTGGGAGATGCTGACCAAATATGAGCATTAACGTCATACCATTGAGGCCTAGTTTGTTTGTGAATTTTATATGCAGAAATATTTTAAAACATAAAAATTGACTTGCTTCACATAAAGATATTTCGATTTGTTTTTGTCAGTAATATTAAATGTATTGCTAAGTAAAAAATTGTACCGTAGCATTATTTTTATGTATTTTAATCTTCCTGAAAACTTTTTAATTGTTAATCCAAGAAAGGGTTTGATTTGCAAAGTTGTTAGACGACTTGTTCAATTTTTTTTTTTTTAATTCAACTTTCTACATTTGGAAATAAAAATAAAATTACTGAATTATGATTTTTTTTTAAATAGGGGGTTCTATTAGATCTGTAATAAACACAGTTGGAATGTTAGTTGTTTCAGAAACACAAAATCTTACAGCATCTGATTTTTTGTTCATAGACAATCTACACTCTTCATAGGGAAAAAAAATGGTACACGAGCAATTTCATGGTCATTCACCGAAATACCTTACCATTACAAAATATGTTCATCATATAACAGAAAATGTCTTGTTTGAAAAAAAGAGATGGAAAATTTATCGTTCGAAATGATTCAACAAGAATGGCTTGATCATAGCGTTTTCGTTTTCTCATTAATCGTAAAAAAGACAATGGCTCATTATGTTTAATGGCTATTATTATTCATAAGTTAGTGAGATATGAGTGAGATATTAATTGTCCCCCATAAATCAGACTGGTGATACAGGCCGGCGGCGTATCGTAATCATTTGTTTTCCCGTACGGCTCGCGCTGGCGTAAGATCTGTGATGGCGACGAGTCCCCCCCCCCCCCTCCCGCCGTCAAACTCACCACAGTCTACCCCCAATTAATAATGCATAAGGGACCGCATCAAACCCCACAGTCTGCTGTAGGCCTCGTGGAGTTTTCAGAGGGAGGGACGTAACCTGCTTTAACATCGGCTCGTAACCCCGATGTACCAGGAGTACGTCCCCGTTTGAGTTATGTCCAGTGGGCATATCTGGGAGCAGGATATCTGATTCAGCGGATTTCAGCTTCAACTATTGCCGACCGATCAGGATGTACGAGATGTCCCACATGAGTGCCCGCCGAAAATAGATTTACAGCCAGTACCACCTCAGCCAGGCGTATTGTCTATCTGGCCTGGAGCGATCATATCCCCTCTCCTAAGGAATCACAGTCCATAAATCCAACCTGCGAGGTAAATATAACTGTATATATATATATTTCACTTTTTGCTTTTACAATGTTTCTAAAATGTCAACAAAAATATAACCACTTTATTACAAACAAAACTATCATGAAGGGTTTGCAAAGGAAAGTTGATTTTCCATGTTGTTTGGTTTCATGCAGATAAACAAAATAAGAGGAAATCACTAATTTAGTTTAATGCCGATTATTGGAGGAAAAGTTAAGGCTCTCAACTCCGTATAATAATCTAAAAGGTTATTATCACTACCAATGAATATAGAACTATCATACCTTCTATTATCTGTCTTCATTGGTTTCTGCAAACCATCTTCTGTTGGCGAGCGCTTTTGGAAATTATCCGAATATTGAGCAGCAGTTGAATACAGACAGTGACAGTGAACACATGTATTCGGGCAAGAAGATGGACAATGTCCGAAAGCGCTCGCCAACAGAAGATGGTTTGCAGAAACCAATGAAGACGGATAATAGAAAGTATGATATCCCTATAATAAATTCATTAATATTTTTCTTACTATAAATTTTACATAATTGTTACCGGATATTAAATTTTCCGCATTAATTTACTATAAAGGAAAGAAAGTAATGAAATAAATATTATACTCCATTGCTGTCATTATAGAACTTTTAATAGGAATAAGCTGATAAATTTGGTTTTCTATTTTAAATTGCACCTCTTAACCACGACTTAAACATACACACAAACACTTTTTTTTACTATATGAATTTATGAAATTTGAACTGAGCAAGTTTTTTTTTGCTTCTATAAGAGGATCGATTTGTAATAAGTCACTAGTATAAGGAATTAATTCTATATGTTCTTGATAAAATAAACAACTCAAATTTTTATGGATGATTGAGGATCTCCGTTTGCAATATAGGTACTAAAAAAAAGCAACTTCAATTCAACTGTTATCGTATTCAATGAAAGCTAACATCAGGAAGGTTTAGCCCCTCCCCTCAAATGGTCCAAAGGCCACCCTTAGCTTACTAACCTTATAATCATTATCTTTTCTTTCTTCTTTTTTTTTAATGAACATTAAAATGTAAGATAAAGAAAATCTATTTATTTTATGCAGGTCATCAGTGGCAAATTAAAAAAAGCCACAGATGACCAGGAGGGTGTTTTCGGTTATGTCTGACGGGGTCGCCTTGTTGGGGGAGTGGAGGAGGCGGCTGTTTAACGCTGTGCCCAGTTCAATATTTGCCGATGTCCTTCACAGATAAGCTCCAGCTGATCTCCTCAGTATGGAAATATACTCCCTTCTATCTGCCCCGAAACAGGCGCCCTTATCACCTGTACCTTGATTAGAAGGGGATCCGTATGGCCAGCCATTGCCCCGTGTGGGATGGCTGTTAAAGTTATCTGTCAGATAACATCATAACGGATAATATCATAACTCCAAACAAATAACATTAGAATTAAATGGTTTTTTTTTGTTGGGGTTCGGTCAAGTTAGGAAAAGAAAATCTAATAATAATATCTATGGGGCGCCGGGATAGTTCAGAGGATCCGTACGGGTCTCGCAATCCTGACGCCGCGGGTTCAAATCCCGCCCAGGACAATCTTTTATTTATAATATAGAAGCTTGTCCTGAGCCATGGGTGTTTAAAATAGGGTGGCAACCTGTAGATAGCCCCTCCCTCCAATGACCCTAAGTGGTTGCAAGGGAGGCTAACACAGCAAAAAAATAAAAATAAAATAAAGATTGAAAGATCATAAAAGGAAACTAAATCAGATTGAAATCGTCGTTATAATTGTGGTAAAATAATTCCACATTTCATTATTTATGTGAATCGTACAGGGAGCTAGAAATAAATGTTTTTTGAAAATCGAACCCGGGCCTCCCTCTTGCCAGGTGGTCATTCTACCACCGAGGGAGTTGAAGATAATTTCAGGCTCTCCGCCCCACATTTAGTCAGATTGTATTCTTTTTTGACACAAGAAATTAATAATAACATAATAAAAATAATATTTTCTATAATTACTTATTCATCTAATTTTAAAATATTTTTGATAAAAAATAAAAATGTCTTACGAAAAGACATAGATACACCAAACAGAGCTTTTTTATTTAGTGAGCGTAATGTTTAATTTAGATTAATGTAACTCACATTAGATTTGTTTATTAATAAAAAATATACATCCAGTGTGTGGAATACTATATTAAATTACTGATACTGATCATTTACAGTACTGAGGAATTCCCTTTGTTTATGCAGAACCCGCAAGGATGACTTTTTCTGTAAACATTGAAATTTTGTAACAGAAACAAGCATTGCAAATTTTGTATCGAAACAAGTCTTATTATATTAGTCTTATTTTTTTTTTATGCATTACTTGTTTTTTTATTCAAGTTAATATAATCTAC
>KZ806891.1:226797-305469 GCA_000696205.2 Oncopeltus fasciatus
AAAAGTGATATATATTTTTTTTTTTTGTTTTTTAGAAGTTCCTGCACTTTATGTACGAAGTGGTGTAGTATTAAGGGGAATGGGGAATTACATTTTGCAGTTGGTATGAAGTGTATTCGCTAATGACAGTGCATAGCAATGCTTATCAATCATTCCCATACTACGTTGGGGGGAGGAAAGTGCTGTCAGCTTCACACTTGTTCCAACAATGACTCGCTGTTTGGATTCCCACCTGAGAGAGCATTATTTATAATGGAACATAACAGCTGGGGAAACTGATCGATATAATCGGCGGGGCTGGTCTCTGCGCTCTGTTCTCTACCATCTTGCTTGCAGGCCAACAGGTAATGTAGTTCAATGTATTCTGACCGTCTGGTAAATTACCCTTTCATCTGTTTTCTCTTACTATCCTCTAAATAATAAATAATACATTCGAATATCAAGCTGGAGGCTCTTACATAAAAATGTGGGATATTAATCCGAACTAAGGCATTCATTAGCTTCCTCATATTGATTAAATATTTCATCTTGTTCTAATATATATATTTTATTTTATTTTAATTTAATTTTTCAAACTATTGAAACTTGTATCAAATTGAGGAGAATAAAGAGATAAATAATCTTCTTATTTTTTTTTTTTAACATTTAGTTATTACATAAAAAATACTCATTAATGCTTCATGGGACGCACAATTAAAATTATTGTAAAATAAAATTTCTACAAATTATTGTATATTAAAAAAAAGAAACGCCCTGAATACGGCCTCCTTGAATGATTGTTTGTGGGCAAACTTTGGCAAGAAAGATTCCTACCAAGATCATAATATTTATTCATTCAACTCTATCTATTTTATTTCACGATTACCATCCATCTACAAGAGCGATAGACATTAAGTTTTTGGATGCAAGTGTTTACGAGTATGATATTTTACGTTCCCGTATCAACTCCAAAGGTACAAGTTCTAAAGCTTATAATGGGAAGGACTTAACTATGAATAAGCCATAAGTAATAAAATGTCTTATTAGATATAGAAAGGTGCTGTATTCAATGATAAAAAGAAGTATATGCAGCATAAATTTATCAGAGCTATTAGTAAAATCTATAAAGTATCGACGCCTCTCAACATTCGAGATAAATTTATTTCGATAGTAGAGGAGTGATTAATTTAATTAACATAATATTCTGTGTTTACAATATATGTACCAGACTTAGATGATATTTTACTTGATGTAACAAAAAAAAATGGTCTGTATTTTTTTTTTTTTTTGTAAACATATAAATTTTAGGGCGGAATTGTGATTTTTCTTTAAAGTGTTTAACAATTGTTATGAGTATTTTTTACTATTCACTTTCTAATGTTAAAACATTAATATGTCGATAAACAACAAATCTGAATGCCCGAATAATTTTTAAATTTGTATTTAAGATTTACGTATATATTATATCTCTCAGAAAGGTCTAGAGGGATGGAAAAAAATCCGTCTCGCTAGACTAGAAAACTATCCAGATTAACTTTTTTTTAATTATAAGAGAAAAAATTGCATTTATTGCATGAGGATTTACGGCGAATTTGATCTTACAAGAGAAAAAGATAATGTTGAGAAGAGGTCACATGCTATGGCTGGATCTTATTCGGTCAGGAAGGAAATTTTTAAATGATTTTCAGGATAACGCAAAATTGTGGGGGAAACATTTTCTATATATAATAAATGTATGTTATTTATTTTTATTCTGTATGTTAGTGTAACTTTTAGAAACCGAGTATTTCATAAATAGAAAAATGCCCCATTTTATGCCTTCTGCCTGTAGTGTATTTGGTGTTCTATTAATTTAGATTATATTAACTGGGTTTAATTAAGCCGGTAATACTTCCTCTAGTAATTAATTACTTTAGAGAGTAAGCTGAATTGAGGTCAAAATATATTGCCATGTATCTATCTCCAAATAAAGATGGAGGAACAGACTTTTGAGAGTAATTGGACAAATTTTGATAGTGATTTATAATTATCTAAATACCGGCGATATATATATAAGTGCAAACATATCCCACTTTATGACTTGATGGTGTGTGGCTTAATTAAACATTAGTGATTCACTTCCAATAGATTAATTCGATATCACTCTCTCAGGCAATTAGTTGAGGGACTAACTTGAAATAGAGTGATTGTGTGGGTGTGAGTGTGTGTTCCAATAAGGGCCGAGGAAGTACATTTTAACGAATTCAAGCAGATATTGCTAATTCATTAAGCACCAACAGAAGTATAAACCTTCAACATCATTAGCCTCGGTAACCGTGGCGATTCGACTTGGGATAGATTTATCCGGTAACACTTTCTCAGACAATTAGTTCAGGGGCTAAACTTGAAATGAGATCAAAATATATTGTTATACGTATATATATATATATCTCCGGATGAAGGTGGGGGAAGAGAATTGGGGGAGTAATTTAGCGAATTTTGACAGTTATTGCTAATTCAGTAAGCTCCGACGAGAGAGAGAGAGGGAGTGGGGGAAAAGATGAAATACTCTGGGCTAACTTTCTTATACCTCAACCACTATATCTCTTATTTCTTTCCCTCCATAGAACTTCATATAACCTTACCGAATAACTTCCATTACGGGCAACCTTACTTTTTCTCTTCCGCCAACCCCATTGCACCAGTCAGGAATTTCATTAAATAATCCCTACTGATTTTTTTTACATTTTAGTTATCTTTAGTTAATATTAATTTGGCATTATAAATATTTCTTTCGTCATTTTGTGCTGATTTATTGACTTTGGAGTGTCAAAAGAAGTTTTTTTGAAAAGTATATTTGATGTATTACACGTAATTCTTTAGCTGAGGCAATAGCCTCACTCCACCTCCCTTGTAACTGTTTTACCCCTCTTTGGGTAGATTAATGAAAATCTTTGTGTGAAAAATAAATATTTGTTATTCGCTGGAATAATAATTCTTTAGAATATTTTATATTAAAAATACCAAAGTAATGTATGGTCATGACCAGACAGACATGTTCTGCAAATCGTAAAATTTGAAAATTTAAAAGAGCCATTATGGGTTCTAATTAAATTAACTAATATGAGTATATTTATAAAAGAAAATGCATTACAGGGGGAGTGATACTAAACCACGCCGGTCATATCTCTGTTACGTGTTGGTATAACCCTGAACACATTTGATAGGTGGGTGGTCATGTTGAAATTTTCAGGAATTCGTTACTCTGTTAGCAGTAAAAACAGACGACCGTAATGTCTAAAAGCAATATTGACAAGATTTATCTTCATTTATTTCATATTACATCATGTTAAATATTTATACTATAATTTGTAGTTAAAATTAAGGGACAATAACAAATATGCCCAGAGGACCCATTTCAGGTACAGAAGTATATTCTAATAGGTTTATTACCTGTTTGAATATAAAGATTTAAATATATTCTTCAATAGAATATTAGGAAAGAAAAGTCAAGTTGATAATGGACAGTTTAATTTTGAATATATGTCTTATGTATTTATAAATATATAATTATTAAGCATTTGAAATCTGTCCCTCTTTCTCCACCACTACTACTAAATGGATTGGGAGTGTCTATTCTTCACACACACTGGATTTTCGTTATACTGTCTGTCCGAGAAAGCGCCCCTTTCTGTAGGACCGAAAACTTCTAGAACAAGAAATATCGTCAACGTAATAAAGTACAGAAGAGTTTAGAGGCAAGGCACATCTCTTAGGCGACTTCTTGACAACTTGTGGAAGGATAGGATTCAGAATCTAATGTCGGAAAGACACGCGCCACTGACATTCCCCATATTGTTCTACAGATAAGATGGACTCCAGGACATGAACTGCGTTAGTGTTCGCGGGACATTTCGCAGACACAACAACCAACCACATCCGAGAACGACACCGTAATAAACAGAGGAACAACCAAGAAGAATTCGCTATAACGTTAACTGAGGAGGGGTACAGATTAAATCAAAACTGAAAGCCAACATTATGTGAGAGGAAACATTATGTTATGCAAACAATTGCCTGGAAATTTACCGTTAAATTAAAGTGGTTCAAGTATTAACAGACTCCGAATTGTTTATTTTCTAATTGTTATTAATAATATATTCAAGTTATAATTAAATAAATCTATGCTGAATTTCTCTGTCTAAACTAAGTATTACTCTCACAGCCGTGCTAAGATTTTTTTTTTTTTTTTTTTTTTTTTTTTTTTTATTTTTTTTTNCTTTCTCTAAGTTTGAGATATGAATAATTCAAAGACCAGTGTATTCAAATTTCAATCATCAGTTTAGTCATATTGACGTAGCAATTTAAATGGTATTACAGTATAAAGGTGACATTTTTAAAGTCTGTTTTCTGGACTGTTCATAAAAAATTAAAATCATACATGAATAACGGTAAGTAGAAGAAAATATATATGTGTATTACATTGAGGATTTCAGGGTAGTTATTTTAGGGGTATTTTACATTCCAAATTTCAACTGAAGACTGGCCTTGAGAGCATTGAAATATTTGCTAATTAATTTATAGTTAAATATTTTAGATCTATATTTTCTATATATCCTATATAGGTGGGATCAGAGAAAAAAATCGTAAAAATATGTCTAGTGAACTATCTTAACAAGCAACTCTTCTTAGGAATTCCCTAAAAAGGGGAACTAAATTTTCCATTTTAGGAAAACTATTTGACAAATTAAAAGGATTTAAAAAATCTTCAGTTACAATTTTTGCTTTTACTATTGATAAATTGTGTAGTAACTATTAGGTAAATTTTAAATTATAATATTTTGATTACAACTTGCGTTGCGAAAGCTATTTTTAAATGGAATTAGGAGGTTTAAGCGGTCTCGCATACCTTCTCCCCTCATGAATGACATTCTAACGAAACCCAATCAACTATTAACTTACATTTATTTATGAGAGAAGAATTACTCTACTTCAAAAATGTTTACATAGCTTCTGTCTGGCAGGCCTTTCTTTTAGTTAGTAATTATAATTTTTTTTTTTATTTATGTAATGTTAATGGAGTATTTGAATGTATTTTTTTTTAATNAAGAGCTTGAAAGGTGTTTGGAGAGAAATGGCCCGCCACTACTCTGTCTTCCTGCAGAGATAATCTTAAGAAAAATCGTGTTCAGTTTGTTCATGAACAAAGGGAGGAAGAGAGATAAGGGGTTCCCTTCCACGAACCAGCAATCAGCCGGCAGATTGTAAAATGATAACGAACCGAAAGGGGGGGGGGGAGCTGGTGATCGAGGTGGTGGGGGGTGGGGGGATCAGTGGTTAGGGGGAATGGTGATCAGCGGTATCCCCCCCCCCTCGCCTCCATTCTTTTCTCATGCTCTACTTTGCCTCCACGACTTGTTTATGTACTTTATAAGTGAATCCCTTGATTCTAGCTCTGCTGAGGAATTCCTCCGTTCATGTCAACGGACAAGCCTCGATCCTTCTCCGATTCCTCTTAGGTACACAAGCCCTACTAAAGTAACGCATTCAAACTATTCGTCTGTGGTGCGCGTGCGCGAATGTGTGAAAGGGGTGTGCTTTGACATGGTGTGTTGATGGTCATTCCCCCGCCAATGTAAAACCCTCCATTTCTATAATCATATTTCTTTGTTCAGGCAGATAATTGAAAAAAATGCACAATTTTTAAATTGTATTTTTTGGATCTACTTTGACCGAACCCTAACAAAAAGAACAACTAACAACGTATTTCTTTGTCTGTATTCTTTCTGAAAATCATTGGATGATTACACCTAACGTATGAAACTGGAAGAAAAGACGGAGTTATTAGGAAATTTAATATTCTTTATTTTTAAAAAAATTATGGAGGCTAAAAATGTATGTATAATGTAATTTTATAAAAAACTTGTTTTAAAACATTTTAAAAAGAAATTCACATTAAGGAAATTATGAAAAGTTTAGTTAAAAAGCTCCTTTTTATAAACTACTTTGGCGAGTTCGTAATAATTGTGATGAAGCATGAATAAGAAAAGGGAGTCAAACAGAACACTAAATTGAAAATGTTTAAAATCTTTGATAAATATACATAGAGATAAGACACATTTTTCAGGTAAGGCCTTGCGCCATATTCTTGTTCTTAATATGCGACGTTGCTTCACTTGGGTGCTTCTTAAAAAAATACTCCTGGACTAGAAATGACAAACATGCCACAGTTTTTATTTTTACACTAATTATATACTTCTTCTTGAACAAGAGAGCTTTTGATATTCTGACTGGAGTACGTATTAATTCATTAACAAGTGGTCTCCACTCATTATTACGGTTTTCAGTTCGTCAACCATAAAAAAAATTAGTAGCATTATTAGTAGTGACAAGTTTAAATTCGGATTTTAAAAAATCTGGGTAAAAAAAAAATAAAAAGCCCAATTATTCATTATTTCTGTCTGTGTTGTCATATTTTGTATTTTTATACATTTTAGTGATTATTTTTGGTAACTTTTTCTAGTATTAAAAATGTATTCTATTTTATCTTATACAAAACAATAAAAGTAGCCTTCTATTAGTTCTTTCGGGATTGAAAATTACCGAAAGTATTTAGAAATATCATTATTATTTGATATTTTTTGACATAAACAAAACAAAAAAAAAATCTTTGAAAACTCTAAAAAAGTATTAATAACAGCTTTATAATATGTTTAGGATTTGTTCAATATATAACTCATGTCAGACTTTTTTAAGCGTTTAAAGAACTAAATATGAATATACATAGAATAAAATTGTGTATGTTGGTCGGTGTTGGACAGCGTTCATCTCCCATTGTTTCTTATCCTGAAAGCATTCAAAAGTTTGTAGTAGACTTTCAATGCGAAGGGAATTGTGGAGGGGTGTTTAGTCGAGTGAAAATTACAATAAAAAAAAGTCGGTTCATGCTCACTGAGCAGTACTAACTTCTTGAAAAAAAAATAAAAATTAAAAAAAACAACATGCTATCCAATAATAATATGATGTTCCTTGTAGCGAATATATATTTTTTTTAAGTATTATGTTTTATTATTTTACCTTATCCTCCTTTTTTCATGCAAAAAAAAAAAAAAACAAAAAAAAACATTTGATTACCTTTGCAGTGTTTTCTGTATCAAATCTACCTTTTAATTTCACATTTAAAAAAATTGCGATGTAAAAAAAGGTTACAAAGTAAATGAATTTTATATTTATTGAAAAATGGGGGGAGGGGAGATATATTTGACTACAGTAATTCCAATTTTATAGTATATAAATCGTTACTTTTTTTACGTTAAAATGTTTTTTATTATGAAATAGTTTAATTTTCTCTCATTTTTTTTTTTTTTATTCTTGTCAATTCTAACGCTACCAAGGATAAAATTTACGTAAAAAATATAGTTATTTCAAGCCATATTTGGTTTTTGCTATTTAAAACTTTCTTTGCGCTTATTTTGCTTCTTTAATTCTTTTAGAATTTTTATCAAATGAAAGCATAGATTTCCTGAATATGGAAGACATTTATTTTAACTTCGAAATTCTAAACATATTTTGATGAAATTTTGTTATGGACATAGCAAAAATTACTCGAGGAAATAAACTGTTAGTTCAGAAGCGACAGACACTAGTTTTCCTTAATGTTCAGACCTCAACAAACTCCAAGATCATTAAAAGGAAGCAAATGTATTAAATCTTCGAACTAGGGGAAACTTTGTAACACTAAAAATTACACTAAAATCCACTCAATGACCAAGGCAAATAAATAAAATTTTCTCACGAGTATAAAATATTACTATTAAACTTACGTAAGTTAATTTATTAACAATTTAAGTTATTTAAATTTTCTTGTGTCTTTTTTTATTTTCTTTGTCTAATGTAGTTAAAGAGAAAAAAAAAAAAAAAATTTAAGCCCTTTTCTTGTAATCGAATCCTTACTTTGGGAATGGTCACTCCTATTAAACATACATTTATACTACACTTCGTTTTTATTTTAAAAGTAATCTATTAAAATCATACATGAATAACGGTAAGTAGAAGAAAATATATATGTGTATTACATTGAGGATTTCAGGGTAGTTATTTTAGGGGTATTTTTTACTGATCAATATTCAAGCAAAATGTTATTCTCGCGTCTAATTATTTTTGGTTTTCCCACCCCGAAAACCCGCCATCTCTAATCTCCTTGTGACACTCACTAATGAAATTCCATTGTCGATTTGATGTGGTCTGCCTTTCTGGCCAAGTTAATAAGCCAAAGTTCCCTTAAGAGAATAATCTTTTTCTTCTTTTCTTTTTTTTTTTTTTTTTATATTAATTATAACCGGTAGGATGGAAGCGTTACAAAGGATGTTTTAATTGGTTTCATCTTAGCCCAGGACCGAAAGGGATTCATGGAAACAGAAGAAATTGTAGGGAAGCCTTGTCATTTGTTCAAACTTGAAGCATCAAAGAAAGGTTTTCATTTATTTTTCATCTCGTTTTTATTCATTATATAACAGTTAACGCTTTACGTCACTTGATCATTCAACTCGTGGCTTTTCTTTTTTTTTTTCTTTATACTGCTCCAATAAGTGTGTGTTATGTTTTTTCCGAGTTAATTTGTTCATGATTATAAAGTATCACATCGCCTTGATGCAACTGACATCTAAAAATCTCTTGACTCGATTATGAAACTCTAGAAAGAAACTTTAGACACGATTATGACTTACTTATTATTTTATTTTTTTAAACTTTATTATTAATTACTTTCTACATGTTTTGTATCTAGTAATGTGCTGGTTAATAATCACAGTATAAAATAATCCAAAATTAAGAGTGGTATTTAACCTTCTCCCTAACTTTTTACTATACGACCTAGTTTTCTTAATGAAATTTTGTGTATCACTTCTAAACGTAAAGTGAAAGTGAGTGGATAAGAATGATGGATAAATTTAAATATTAAATGCGTGTACAAGCATTCTTCACTCTACGTTATTGATAGAAATCTTTTTCAAGTTTTTAAGATTTTTTTTTTTTTTTTTNTTTTGTTGTTTTTTTCTCTTCATATTATTACTTTTTTATGAAGTGTTGGCAATGAGAAGGTCACGGGGCCATTTCCTATTCAGGCGACGTGGTGGATTATCAGGATGGGTAATACTGGATAGAGTTTGGGCTAAAGGATTGGGATGCATGGAAAGGCCAGAGTGGAACTTATTAGAATGGGTTGTAATGATGTCCTTAGCGAAAGAGATTTTAAGATCATTGTGGAGTAAGGAGTTATTTTGATTTTTTAAGAAAATAGTATCACCCGTAAAATAAATATTTTAAATTGATGAAAAACTCGTATTACGTTCTTCTGGGAATTCTTCGATCGGAAAAAAAAAAATTAAGCATTTCACAAGGAATTTTAATTCTCCTTAAATTATTATGGTATTTTCATAATTTGGTGTCGGTGTAATAATTTATGTGGGAGAGCTAATCTTATTTGGGCATCTCGACAGGCGAAACGCCTTTAGATAGAGTTTCGAAGTTTTCCAACGCCTTCTGCCTCGGCGAAATACGTCTCCTACAAATTCTAATTAGCTGTCTCAGCTGAATGGCGGAACTAAGGGAGGCTTAGGCGGCCCCTCTGGAGACAAGGGTTGGAGGCTCAACTCATTAAGACGCTAACAAAGGCTGACCACATGAATCTTATAAAGCGGTATGGCTAGCTTAAACTTTTAAAATGGATTTATAATGAAAGTTGCGTAAGCAGAGTGGGGTGGGGGGATCAGATCGCCCCCCCCCCCCCCTAACTTTGCAAGACGTCAACTTACCCTTCTCAACTTACCCCACCACTTCCCCTAGCTTTCGGTCAGCAGCACCCCTCCCAACACCCTTTAACAAACTTCTCTTCTTCCCTTTCTCGCCCTGTCTTTTTTCCTCTCAATTTGCTTCCCCTGCTCATCCTTAACATTTCTCTCTCTTCCTCGTCCTTCGCCTCTCCATTTACATTACATTCTTCGTTTACATATTCTCTCCATATATGTTATCTAATTCACCCATTCATATGCAATAAATATGTGTCTTTATACAACTATTTCTGTTTGTTACAGATTGTGTCATTAGGCCAACTTTCTGTGCCTCAAGGTATGTCTATTTTTTTCTTCTTATTTATGCATTTATTTAGTTTTCATACTGTTGTCATCTATAAAACCTCAGATCATAATCATTTTTGACTTAATATCCCCCCACCTCCCGTTTTATCAGATTTACCGCATGGAAATAAAGCAATTCATGAAGATAGGACTATTAGGAATTCCGTCTTAGTAGTTGAAAAATTAAAATTTAATTTGTAACCAAAAAAATTTGTTATTTTAGCCAATGATTCGGCCTAAATTTCAGGGATGAATATTAAAAATAAACATTGATAAATAATATAGAAATATGTTTATATGTCATAATCTAACTAATAATAAGTATATGAAATTATAAAACTGAGTTGTAATGGACTATATTTTTTTTTCCTGAAATTTCAGTGATTTAAAAAGTGTTTTACGGGTTATTCAGCCTTTCTCCTTTCTATTTAAAATTAACCAGAGAAGTAAGACCTAAACCTACTACCTGTGAAACCCCATTTACAAGTCACAGATTCTTGCGAAAGAAACAATTCTTGTGATAAAAATTACACTTAGGATTAAATATAATACTTTAAAATTATTATTGTTGTGTTAATTAGATCTTCCCCTTTCTCTAAGTTTGAGATATGAATAATTCAAAGACCAGTGTATTCAAATTTCAATCATCAGTTTAGTCATAT
Source organism: Oncopeltus fasciatus (assembly GCA_000696205.2). Classification (NCBI taxonomy): domain Eukaryota; kingdom Metazoa; phylum Arthropoda; class Insecta; order Hemiptera; family Lygaeidae; genus Oncopeltus; species Oncopeltus fasciatus. The sequence goes on from KZ806891.1 coordinate 237,551, forward strand.
TGACGTAGCAATTTAAATGGTATTACAGTATAAAGGTGACATTTTTAAAGTCTGTTTTCTGGACTGTTCATAAAAAAATTAAAATAATAAAAAAATTTTTTTTTCTGTGCTGCTATCACATTAAATAAAAAGTACTCTTGAAACGCAAATTTCAAAGTCTTGTCTGTCTTGATATTTACTTCTTAAACCTATTTATAAGTCTCTTAAATGCTGAAGACCATTAAATTTTAAACTCTTTTAATTAGAAGAGCCTTCTATAAAATAGTTTTTTTTTTAATGGATAGGTCATTATGTATTTTCAAAATAGATACACTAATGTAAATTAACTCATTTACATACAATGTATTATGTTAGCCGACGTAGGGAGACAACTACCAATTTCGTTCCAAACGCACTGGCCCTTATCACCTGTCCAAAGATATAGAACCCCTGTATTGCTTTTTCTGGCATTAACACTACTCTCATACATGGAAATGTTTTGTTGTATTGGTATTTACCTTTAAAATATTGAACTTTGTTATTGTACATATACAGATATATAACATATATCTTGTCTTCGTTAATATCAGCGATATCCGTAAATTATACATCTGTAAGATCATCGCTAGTATTCAGCAATATCTCATATTTCACGGAGCCTTTAGTTTACATTCATGAATCCTTAATCTTGAGACTCATATTTCTAAATAAAATTCTTAATAAAAATCTTCTGAAACTATAAACGGATGTTTCTTGAATGTCGTTGCATGTCAACAATCCTCTATATACGTGTTATGATGGGGATAAGATTGTCTATTAGCCGAGCTGTGTGATTTGTATCATACTCTTCTCGTAAATATGTTTACAATCGAAATTTATATTTCATAAACATTTTGATGCATAAATATTCTTTGATAGTGTAGTAATTATGTCACTTGTTTCTAATGTTTTATAGTATTGGTATGAAAAGCTCATTTTATAGAAGATATTTATGTATTTAACTAAGAATGTTAAACGTTTTCTTCCAGACAATCCAAAACTAGCTGTAGTTGATCTTTCCTATCTATTACTGTCCCCAGATAAATTTACGTTCCTAGGACATCTGAAATTTTAAACATCTATTGACATATCTTTCGAATAAATCTCGAAACCTGTTCTGTAGTGCCCCCTCTTTTACAGCTGATTTATTGAAAGGGTACAAGAAAGTCAGTCACAGTTTTTACCGGCATAAAACTGAATATGTATTTATTTATATTTTCTGGGTGTAAGGTTAGTTCTGGTAAACGGGTTTCAATTCTTTTTTTCTTAACCTACTTATCGCTTGCTTAGAATACTCTATGTAAAGAAGCTGTTTCAATCGGAATGTACTTCCCTTGTCCTTAAATAAATTATTTGATTTTTCTGTGCCATGGTGGGCTGTGTGTTACTAATGCGTTGCATCTAACAGCTGAAAAATGTGCTTCCTTTTAGACTGTAACGTAAAATTATAAGGAATTTGTTGAAAATCGCCTAATACATACGTATTCCTCAAAAACTTTTAGGCCCCCAATAAAACGCATTTCCAGAAAGAAAAAATAGATAATATTCCGTCTTATATGTATTGCTATATAACGAATAAATATTTGTCTAACTTTAAGTAACATTTGGGAAATAAATTTAATATATCATAAAATACTTAGTAGTAAGATGGATGAAGCTATTTTCTCTTTCTTTTTTGTTTAAATGTGTATATGTTTGATCATGACAAAATTATCTATTGTAGAATTCCATTGTTTTGTCATCTACTGCGGATTATATCCAAACAGTTATTTGTATACGAAGTATTATTTTCTTTTATTAGGAAATATTTATTATTATTATTTGTACTACCATACAATATAGGTTCGTCTTATATACAACTTCATAGATGCCATTGCTGTTTTCAGCAGCGCAGTGAAAAACATTTGTAGTGTTTTGCGTTGGTAGAAAGTTATTCAAAGTATATGAGCATCAAGCCCAAAATCAGGCGGAAATGAGTTCGTGACGTCATATTTATGATAGATAATGGAAACAGAAATACTGAAACTTTAATAATTTTCATGACGTCATTTCACGTAGCTCAGACCTTCGGCTACTTTATTCATTTCTTTTTGACCTCATTGAACATACTTCCCCCATTATTAATCTCATGGGTGGTTCAAGAGGTAACTTACTCCGAATGTTGCGAAGCAGATTTTAGTGAAGAAAAAAAATAGAACCCACGAGATCTTAACTTCGTTTTTAGTTATTTAGCAAAGGAGTTATAGAATTTTTTTTATGATATTTATATTCCTTTAAAACTGTTAAGCAGGTAATTTTATCTTGAAAAAGGTTTCCTGTTATAAAATAAATAAGTTAGAATACAATATATATTAAATATTCCGTCACGCAGGAAATATCTTTACGGAGCTCCCATATAATAACCTCCATGTTTCAATAAAGTTGGACATTAATAAGCGTTAATCATGAATTTTATCTTAAAAGCCGGAAAGGATAATGAAAGGGAAGAGTAATGTCACTAAGGGTGCCTTTTAGCCGACCTGGTGAAGGGGGGTGAAGAGAGAGGTGTTTTACCCACATCCCCAATTTTAAAATATCTTCCACATTATTATTGTGTTTATTCTGTAAAATATTAAAGAATATAAATATTGCTAATTCAATTTTCTTCTTTTTAAAGATTAGACAGTCTTAGATCAAATGTGACACATTGAAATAAATGAAAAAATAGTTTGATATGATTTAGAAATCCCTCCAGCTACACTAAACAATAACGGACCTGTTTTTTTTTTTTTTTTTTTTTTTTTTTTTTTTTTTTTTACAGTACTACGTGTAATATTATTTTCATCCCACCAATGATAACGAAGATATCGGCGATTATTCAATTTTGTGTTCGTTTATAATTCCCCTCTCCCCTCATTAAATTTTAACCAAAAACGGTTGATAATTCTCATTATTAACTATTAAATTCAGTTCAACAGCTTCATAAAGAGCTTCCCAATTCTCGAATTTACATTAATTAATAACTTCCTTAATGATTACAGACAGATAATTTACAATTACTGAGAAGTTACCACGAAAGAAACAATTCTACACTAAGGACCAAATAGAACACTTTAAGTTATTATTATTTTAAGTAGATCTTCCCACTACTCTAAATTTTAGACAGGAAAAAATGTATTGACGAGTGTATCATATTTTCTCTCACATGGTACTTGTATTATTTTAAATGGCACTTCAGTATAAAGGTGATATTTTCTTAGCCAGTTTCTGCAAAGATTGGTTGTTCAAAAATTTAATGCTGCGTTCGGGTCACACAATGCTGGCGCTGCGGGTTTTTTCTACCTTGGGCAAGCTTTTGTTTGTCAATAAAATTGTCTCTAGTCATGAATGTTTAGAATAGGATGGCAAAAGTTCATGACAGTCCATGAACTTCAGGTGTTTGAAATTTAAAAAAAAAATTAATAATTAGTAAAAAATTGTCTTCCCTAATATGTAGTAGTAGTAGTAGTAGATCATTGGAGGGCAATCAACTTCTAGGTTATTACACCCTATAAATACCCTTTAATATGTTTACTATAAATTAGTTAATAAAATACAGGAATCAGGATTATTTCGACCACTATAACAACCTAAATTAATGGATTTTAAATAAACTAAAATAATAAATAATATCTCATTCTTTAATTTAGATTTTCCAGGCTATACCTGCTTTTTTAAGAAAGTTTAACAGCCCATCCACTGTAGAGGGGTTGTTCCCAAGGCACTCTGCCATATTTCTTTCAATGCCTTCCCTAGTGAAGTAATTCTAATAAACTGGGCAAATCTTCCCTAATATGTGTTTGATTGTAAAGAATGTTTCTGGAATTTCTCAGGTTTGTAGAAGGACTCCTCTTGGTCATTACAATGAGAAGTACAAGAGCATATACGCAATGTGCATTGACCTTCGGACTTTTGGCTGAGTCTTGTCACTTCTACAGCTACGGGCCACCTCCTCGTTCCTTGCTGATGGGGGTTATCTAACCATCCCTCCCTTGGAAGGCAGGCCTCCCCCAGCCCAGAGCAAGAGGAGGGAAGACGGAGAATGAGAGGCCAGTGAACTGCCGGCTAGGACCTAGTTTGGATCCTCTGGTGGGGCGGGGTTAGCGCCCTGGGAAATGAGACAGAACGCACTTTCCGCTCCTCTTTGTCTGTCGCCAGCTCCCTTGTTGCCACGTCTAGTCGTGACCGCCGCTCACGACCCCCCCTACAACCCCCTACATTTACTAGGAAATATGCTTAAATAAAGCGGGCCTCCTCCTGGTGCCGCCCTCAACTCTGCCGAGTACCAAGTTTCCAAACAATATACCTACCCTTACAAAGGAAAGGTAAAAAAAAAAAGGAACTTTTTAAAATCGGTCAATAGTCGGCTGCAATATGGTATGTAATATTTTATTCAGTCTTACTTGTAAATTTTTTTTAATTACCGTTTTTACAATATAAGAAAGTATATTTTGGTTATGGATGACTAGCTCAATTATTTATAAAAATTAATTGTCTTACAATTTCAAGCGAAGTAATTATTACTTCATATATCATTATTCTATTATTTCTTATAAGCCGGTCTGAATTTTTTTTAAAAGTTTTTATTAAAAAATATTTATAACTTTTTTTGTCTTATTCTAATATAAAAATCTATGGCATGCTATGTTCTCGATACGGTTTAGTTCAGAATGGTATTGTTCTCAAAACATTATATGTTTTATTTATGTATAATTTACATATTATTATGTATATTTTTNCTTGCCAAAGCTCATTAAAGAATGAGATATTATTTATTATTTTAGTTAATAATAATTTATTTATTATAATTTATTAAACCATTAATTTAGGTTGTTATAGTGGTCGAAATAATCCTGATTTCTGTCTTTTATTAACTAATTTATAGTAAATATATTAAAGGGTATTTATAGGGCGTAATAACCTAGAAGTTGATTGCCCTCCAATGATCTACTACTACTACTACTACTATATTTTTTACATATTATATATTTATATAAAATTAGCTAAACAGTCAGGTTAAATTTACGTCATCTATATATAACTAAGAAAAAAATTTAATATTTAATTTATATATCCTTTAAGAGGATGGTTACCTACCATTTTTTTTACTTTCTCTAAGAATTCGGTAAATAATTGTTATTATATTTAAAATTTAGAAAAATGCAGACGATAATATTTTTTTTTTATTGTAAAAATGTTATACTAGATTTTACCAGTTAAAATTAAGCTTCAAGTACTATCAAAATAAGAACTTTTTCCTGTTAATTGCGAATTAATTTTGGCTTTTAGTTTCTGATTGTGAAACTAATTTTACTTTAAAAGTCCTTGAAAACAGTATATAAGGGAATCAACAACAATGTTCTCAGACTTTTATTATATGCATGTGTTACTAGATCTCCATCTCGGTGAATTGAGAGGCTTAGGAAAGCTAATATGCGTAGTCATACCCGCTGTGCAAATTCGATCTCCCGCTAGGGCGGAAAACACTTTTCGGAATTAGTATCACGGGTTCCCCACGAACGGCGGAAGTTTTCCTGCGTAGTTCGAGTCCTGTAGCTATAGCTGTGGTGCACTTAAATACGACCGTCTGCTTATACTGTATTATCGCAGGGTTTCTGCTTATCAGCGCTCGCTGTCTGAAACCTGGGCATGTTCACTTCCTGGGAAATGGAGCTTATCTCTTCCGCAGATAAGCCCCGCCGTATGCATCCAGCGCGCGGTGAAGTGGTTAGGCAACATTGGCCAGAGCGTAGATAGAGCTCTCTAATCTGCTTAGCCTAGGGAATCTCTATCATTCATACGAATAAGTTATTTGACAAATAGTGTAAATATGAATAATGACGACCAATGACTCAAAAATTGCAATGTATTTTCATTAATCATAACTAAAAATATGATCCGTTAAAAAGTGATTGTAACTCTCTCTCTCTCTCTCTCTCTATATATATATATATATATATATATAGANAAAAGATTCCCCGAAAATTTTACTCCTTGTGGTTTTTTTTCTTTTTGTGTATGCCCTGCACCCTCTATCCCACCTGTTCTTGATTAGATTACTATATATATATACGCATACAGAAAATGAAGCACTCGTGGCTGCGAAGTATATAATAGATAAGAACAGTTGGGAGAAAGAGGGTAGTGTGTACACAAAAAGAAAAAAATACATATATTATAAATTTTCGGAGAGACTTCTCGCCCTTCGTCAGAGGGGAGTGAAGATTGAGCCAAACTCTGACGAAGGGCAAGAAGTCTCCCCGAAAATTTAAAATATACGTAATTTTTTTTCTTTTTGTGTACTCACTACCCTCTTTCTCCCAAATGTTCTTATTTATTACCCACATATATATAAATAAATATATACNTAAAATGATGAAACCAAATTTGGTCTTTAAGCTTCTTTTTGCAAGTCGTTGGATGACGTTTAATGGCTAAATTGGCTCGAGTGGTAAGGGTTGTTTGGGAGATCAAAATTAAAAATCTTTGTATATATTATTAGCGTTACGGGGAAAAATCTATAGAGCAAAGTAGGTAATCAAATCTGATATAATATAATAATAAGTAATAAATTCTGAAATCGCTTATTACTCCCTAGGGTCGGTAATAATGAAAGTAATTTTATTAAATTTCTTTTTGCTATGTGTTTTGGTGGGAGTCTCCTACTTTAGGGTGACTGAATGCAGTCATGATTTAGTTTGCTCTAAAGTAGGAGTTAATGAAAACTTAATATTTTTATTACTCAAGAATGATGCATTATTAGTGCAACTGGATTACTCTTGGGGCCACAGTTATGATTCTCTAGGTCCATTAAAAGTTGAAGAAAAATCTATTTACTACTAAAATAAATATGATTAAAAAAAAAAAGTGTAAAAATAGAAAGTGATTCAAAACATCTTTCTTGCCACTAGAGAGTGATGCCTGTAATGAAGATAGTAGATATCTTTCTCTTTCGGACCTTGGCCGAGATCCTCGGTCGATTTGTCTTGAAGGAATTCCCTGTCTGGAGGAACGCGAGGCTCATTGAAGGCCCTCTAAATTTGTACGGCTGGAATTTCCAGATGCGCCTTCCCAGGAGCCATGCTCTATTCGTGTCGGAACGCACTGCTCGCCTGGACTATTTGAGCCGGAGCCAGGCTTCAAATGCGGCAATCCTCCTCTTCGGCCCCTCAACGGGCGCCTCAACACGGAAATTTCCCTTTTCTTCTTCCGAACCACTCTTATATATATCAGGGCACAGGATGGAGAGAGCAATGTTTACATTTTCTGACGCGTGCCGAATTTTATTTGACAGCTCTGAGAGTTTTAGGAGATAATTAGTTGACAGTCGAACTTTATGTAAACAAACAAGTTTTTTTTTTTTTTACTTCTACTTAGAAAGAAAACTAAAACATGACTGTGTATTTACCGTTTTATCTTCCGGGTTGGACCGTGTCAAGTTGTTGATAGTTGCCGAGCTTTCGCACATCATGTGATGGCTTCTTCAGGTCTGAAAAGAGAATGAGAGTTGTGATTATTGACTGTAACAGCTCTCATTTTCTTTTCAGCCCTGAAGAAGCCATCACATGATGTGCGAAAGCTCGGCAAATAACAACAATTTCACACGGTCCAACCCGGAAGAAGAAACGGTAAATACTTCTGACGACCGTCGAAGCCTACTTGAACATGACTGTGTATTCAGTCACCTTAAAGCAGTAGGCACCCTTCATTATCCACATTGCTCTAAAGGTCAGGAATTTAGGCCGAACCTTGGTAATAATAACATCTTCTTTTTTTTACAGATTAATTTCTAATTTTTCCAACCCTAAGACTGAATTTCCGACCAAGTTTTCCTGATAAAACAAAGCATGCAGGATGTGTACTATTTTGTCAACGCATCGAACCACATCAAGTTTTGATAATTTTATTATATTATTTTAAATGATTACTGAAATTTTCAGTAATCCTCAAATGCATCTACTCTATTGCTATCGCAATATATTCATTTTTTCTACTTTTTTTCTTTCTTATTTTCATTTATTATTTTAACTTTAGGCTAAAAAGTTACTAGTTTGCCTAAATTGGTAATTAATATGAACGGAATTGGTAATTTGTAAATGAACTGAATTTTAATGTATCTTTTGATTTATTGATAAATGGTAAATATAATCGGGTAGAGTATTTAACATTCATGAATAAACTTGATTTATTGGATATAGAATTTTTTTCCTAATAATTAAAATCAGAGTTATAAATTAAAATAGCCTGTCTCCTTTACATATAACTCAGCTTGCTAATGAACCAACATTAAGATAGAAATTTCCAACTTGTCATAAAGCTTGATGACTTCAAAGGAACTGTTTAAAATTGTAAAATGAAATAATGCCTTGTCTAACATGTACAGTATTACAGAACGAAGGGGGCTTGAGTTGTCCGAGTCGACCTAAGTCGTTCTGTCAAGTATTCAGCTGTAGTATACTGTGCCCTAAGGCATGCTCTAAGGGCAGTGTCGCTCTGGTAAGAGCTCTGCAGAGAGCCGATAGAGTCTTCCGATACCCTCATCTGCTCGTCTCTTGAGATCGGTCGTCCGGCGGACACGCACAGGTCGTGTGGGAATTGGCAAGACTGAAAAGCCACCTCAGGATATACACATGGGCCGCGGGCCTGTCCGCCATTGACATTAAATCTCTCGACAATAGCCGTGCTGTCAGGGGACCTGTCGCACGTAGCCTGCACTATGTCTTGTCTAAGCTATAGGCTGTTGTTGGAACAGCCCTGGAATAGTCGCTGAAGAGAATCAGCTAGTTTGACTGTCTAACGTAATACTTATTCCTGCGAGAGAGCTGTTTGTGCATACTAATACATCCTTCGTCCTAAATACATAATTGCAGCCGAAAATAGCTACGGATTATATAAAGTCACTTCTCTTAAATTCAAAATCATTTACAGCCCATATAAGCTAATGAGGATTAGTTAGTTCAAATTCACTTGCATGTATTTAATATTTTCTTACAATTATAAGAAATAGTTTTAACCAAAAGTTAACATTTATAAGCAAATTTATTTTGAAGATATAATTCATTCCATCTTCGGAATTAAAATATTAATTATTCCGTTAACTCCGAAATATGTGCTCGTCCTTGCAGAATAAGTTTAATATCCGCTAGACGGCTACCTACCTCTTCTCTTCTCTCTCATCTATATTCAACTATCTAGCCCACTAGCCCAATCCATGTTTTCTAATTCTAGTCCCTAAAATCACGGTGACAAAAAACGAGATGTCATTGTGATTTTTTGGTTAACTTGTACCCGCTAGTATCAGGGAAAAGTGCCAACGGGCATTACTATCCTCAAGTAATTTCTGTTTGTCAATTTTTAAAACCTTTTAATATTTCAAATAATATTTGGCGAAATGTTTAATAAACGGAATATAAAAAACAAGAAATGATCATATTTCTTTAAGTTCATATACAATTCATGTAGTTTAAGTTATAAATTCAATGTATATTGTATATTAGAATAATAAAAGAAAAATATTTCAAAGTAGAACTCATTTTATAACTATGTGATTCATATTAGAAGACTTTTATAATGAGAGAAGATAAAATGAAGGACCGGTGAAATAATTTAGAGAGAGTACAAATGAAAAAAAAAATGTTAATGAAATGAAAATTATATTTACTAACTTTTGGCGACCTGAGAATGCAGAAATTACATGTGGGGATAGAAAGGATAGACTTGAACAGGGAATTCGAGAAATTGAAAGAGACAAAAGTTGAGGAGCAAAGAACTCGTACAAAAAGAATTGCTCGGAACGGGACCAACTTTAGAGAAGTGGCTTAAAATCTATATTTAAATTATTTAGCATTCATTCCCGTGAATAGTGACTTCAAGAGAAAAACGTTCTTGCGAAAGAGTTCATTAGCTTGCTTCGTGTCGTTAAGGTATTCGTGTTAGAAGCCTGAAACAGTGGGGTATCCAAGTCCATATGAATTGACTTTAACAAAACCGTCCATATGTGAAAGAGATCTAAAATGAAATATGTTGAAAGTATACAGTAGGTTGCAAACTGTTATAGGAACGGATCAAGGGTATCAATATCGTTATCTGCGAAGCACTATCCGCTTTTTAAATATTGTCGGCAGAATTGACCACCAAGCGCCTGTGACTGATAAGTCGAAAGAATTTTTATAAAAATTTACGAAATATGTTTAAAAAAAAAAAAAAAACCTATACAACCTTTGGGATTTAGCCTATGATGAAAAATCTATCGATTTAACAATAACTGACAACTGAAAAATATTTTAAGTGTAAAAATTTTAATTTAGAGATTAATTAAATTAATTTTTACGGTAATCACTCATTTATAGAATGTGAAATAACATATATTTCAAGAGTAACTGCAATATTTTATGAAACAGTAAAAAAGGAACCAAAATTGCTTTAAATTATTGAATAATTTAGTTTGTAGAACATTTTTGTTTACTAAATTTTTTTGTGTGTTTTTTAATCCCATAACAATTTTTTTTTTTTTTTTTTTTTTTTTATGTACCTAGGGAACAGAATAAAAAATCTAACTGTCCCAACCAGGACTCGATTCGGATCTCCTGTTATCCGGGCCGGTGCGTTTTCCATTTACGCTACCGAGACTAGTCTGATAAGTTATTAAATTCCCCGCACTAGTGTCGAGAGTCTAATAATATTTATAAAATTAAAATTTAAAAGTAAATAACGAGAGTCGCTAAACAGCTGGACAATATCAGCTTCACGATATATTCGTCGGCCTCGATGTTAGACTCTCAACACTATTCCGGGGAATTTAATAACTTATCAGACTTGTCTCGGTAGCATAAATGGAAAATGCACCGGCCCGGATTACAGGAGATCCAGGTTTGAGTCCTGGCTGGGACAGTTAGATTTTTTATTCTGTTACCTTGCACAAAAAAATGTTAAAATTTTTGTTTACTGTCTACTTATTCATGGTCTTGATATTAAATATCTATGCCATTGTAATTTCACATGGTGTCAATTTTTTCATTGTCTGTTTTTGAAGGGCCCAAGGAATAATTGTCCCCACTTTAACTGACTATCCATGAAAGGCTGAACTTTAAAAGTAACAATTTTCTTCCTTATCACACTTATACGAATTTCCGGTGGGACTACAAGATCGAGTGCTAGTTCTGGATCTGTCGCTATTAGAAGACGAGTAGTATTCGGGCGTATATATCTCTCTGGAGAATGGCCATTACGGTGGCTTCATTTATTCTACTCGTGCATGAGGAATAAGAAAGCAGGAGAGAGAGGTACCAAATGCCAAATGCTGAGTTTGTGGGGACTTCGTGCTCTCCTACCTCGCCCCATCTGATAAATAAGGCAGAAGGCAGTCTAAAGGTCTATAGGGCTTACATTATTTAGCGGGAGGGGTTTTCCCGGGGGAAGATCTTTTCACACCTTTGCACACATGTTGTGCATCACGAGGTATGACGAGCTCTGTAAAGGTTTTACATGCTTTGGGAACTTTAGACCCTCCGGAGGAAATTCTATGTCCTCTAAGCTGTTTTCTTCTTGGCAGGTTGGCCTGGAGGGTACTGCGTTTTGAAGCACTTCATTGCCTAAACAATTAATGAGAGGGAATAGAATAAAAAATCTATCTGTCCCAGCCAGGACTCGAACCTGGATCCCCTGCTATCCGGGCCGGTATGCTTCCATTACACCACCGGGACGAGCCAGATAACCTATTAAACTCCCAACACACTATTTTTTTCTATTCCCTCGCATTAATTGTTTATAATTTACGTGGGATAATACACCACAACTAAATTAATATTTATAAATGAAAATAAAAAGTAAATAACGAGAGTCGATAAATAGCTAGACAATGTCAGCTCCTTCCAGCATAAGACGATGTATTCGTCTTTCTCGTGGGTTAGGCTCTCGCTAGTGTGTTGGGAGTTTAATAGGTTCTCTGACTCGTCCCGGTGGTGCAAGTGGAAGCATACCGGCCCGGAAAGCAGGAAATCCAGGTTCGAGTCCTGGCTGGGACAGATACATTTTTTATTCTATTGCTTCGCATTAATTGTTTACTAAAGCATTCATTTTCATGTACGGCCACAAGGAGTACATCCAGATTTCTTCGTTAAAGACAAACTTATATATATATAACTTATTAAATTCCCACCACACTAGCGAGAGCCTAACCCACGAGAAAGACAAATACATCGTCTATGCTCGAAGGAGCTGACATTGTCTAGCTATTTGTCGACTCTCGTTATTTACTGTATTAATTTTTCTTTATAAATAATAATTTAGTTGTGGTTTATTATCCCACGTAAATTTTAAACAATTAATGAGAGGGAATATAATGAAAAAATTATTGCCTAAAGAGCCCCTAAAGGCTTCTCACTTGTGTGAAGGGCACACGGATGAATAGTTGGAAGTGCAATAGTGAAGGTTCAATTTTATAAATGAACTTGATGATAAGATATTCGTACAAAATGCAACTTACATATTTAAAACTTTTTTTAAATTTTTCTTTATCACAATGATACTTAAAATTGTCGTACATTTCATCATTTATATTATAGGTTTCAAATTTCGGAATTAGATGGCGGTCCATGCATTACTTTTTTTTTTTTTTTTTTTTTTTTTTTTTTTTTTTTTTTTTTTTTTTTTTTTTTTTTTCTGTGTTAGCCTCCCTTGCAACCACTTAGGGGCATTGGAGGGAGGGGCTATCTACAGATTGCCACCCCATTTTAAACACCCATAGCTCAGGACAAGCTTCCATTTAGAAATAAAAGATTGACCTGGGCGGGATTTGAACCCGCGGCGTCAGGATTCTGAGACCCGTACGGATCCCCTGAGCTAGCCTGGCGCCCCCCATGCATTACTTAATTTGATTTTATGGGCGAAAATAGCCAGAGGAAATCAAGCTATTCACATAATAGCAGGACTTTCAAACATTTCAATGTTCGTCACCAATCCTACATTTGTGAAGCTAAAAATGTGTTCCGTTAAAATTTTTGAGTGTGTGTGTGTGTGTACGCGCGCGATCCTGCTATCCGAAATTTTTAAAATAATTAATCTAATTCTTAAATACCTATTTTGATTTCATTATTTTTATTTTTCTAGGTGAATTAATCGGTAGGGTGGGGAGTTCAGTGGAAAACCGAAATTGAAAATATTAACATAAAATAAATGCAAGGGAATAGAATAAAAAAAATCTTACTACCTCATGTCTCGAACCAGCTGACATGTCTACCGATTACACCATAACGGCGCCAGCCCGGTAAGCAGGAGATCCGGGTTCGAGCCCCGGCTGAGGTCGTAAGATTTTTTTTTAAAATCTATTCTCTTGGATTTATTGTATAAAATTAATGTGAGATTAAATACCACAACAAATTACATTATATAAAAAATGAAAATATTAACGTATTCGTTATTAATAGCGTTCCTTAAAAAAAGTATTAAACAAATAGAAAAAAAATGTAATTTTATAACAATTATGTTTTATAATATTTTTTTTAATAATAAGCTATTAAGAAATTGATTGAAGATTGTAATTTTAAGGGCCCTTAAGAAGTACTTTAAAGAGCTTAATAGGTGTAAAATTTAATTTTCTGACATTAGGTTCTATAATTGCTTTACAAAAACCGCTGGTAACTATGATGGGTGAGCGCCCCCCCCCCCACTCTTCCTTCCCGGTGAGTCTAGAGCAAATCTTATTGGTCATACCTTTTCCGTTCATTGCTCCTCGGTTTATAAAATAAATTGCTTAGAAAACGCAGCACCGTGGTAATTTTAATAAAATTAAATAAATTTATCTTCATTGGTTATGTACTATTGAAATTTAATCATTAAAATCTAAAATCACCTTATAGGGATTTGGGTTGAAGGTAGCAATAACTTTTTATGGATTCAGGGCTGAGGTTAAAGGCAGCGGCATGGGCCCCATATAATCGCATTAGAAGTAGGGGAGGGGGAAGGCTGCCTTGTGAGGTGTGATGTATTAATGATGACGTCAGAGTGATACCATCTTCTCTCGGGGCTAAATAATTCATGATGTCTCGGGAGGATTAACGTACACTCCCTCTCCGCTCAAGCTGTGACGTCATTTCGGGTGCTCCACACTCCGCCTCCCTTTATCCGTCCTTTGTTTCACTTGTTTATGCATTGTCTTTCTTAGCTGCCTTTGGAAAACGCATAAACTCCGAAATTCTATAATTTACTATAATAATTTTACAAACTGTATTCAATAATTACAAATAATTATTTATCATGATATAAAACTAATTACTCTAATGGTTTAATGAAATTTTAAGTTAACAAAAATGAATTACAATTTTATGTCAATGGCTCATACTATTTTAAATAATTTAATAATTTTTGTGCATCTATAAAGTTTATTTTATATCCACTCATTAAAAATTTTTAAAAAATACAAATTTTTGTCAGTCAAAAATTAAAGCTAACAAAGAATTATGTAGAAAGGAGAGGTTTTTTGACCGAAGATATTATTCTTAGATGATTTTAGTTGGGGTTCGGTCAAGGCAGATCCAAAAAACACAAATTTAAAAAATACGTTTTTTAAATTAGTGTTTTTTGGATCTACCTTGACCGAACCCCAAATAAAATCATCTAAGAAAAAAAAAATAAGTATGTAGTTATTAATATTTACAAAAGAGATCCGTTGATCATCTAAGGTATACTAAAGAGATCCGTGAAGAACTCAGTTTGTGGTACTGCGGAAAAATTGATATATGAAAACCTGTCTAATACCATAGATGTTTGTTACGAGTTATTACCACTAGACGAGTCCTCTCGTATGAACATAACTAATTGGATAGGAGTTAAATAAAGAAAACTTGTACTTTGGCCAACCCTCGTCTCCACCGATCTCACCTGATTTCTTCCAAAATTAGAGATATATTTTATTCATTTTTCATAAATCTCTCAAAAAATTTTAATATTATATTGTATTTAGTGTAATTGAGCAATTAGTTTATAATTTCCTTTTTTTTTTTTTTTTTTTCTTTTTTTTTTAAGGCAAAATGTTGATTATTATTTCCTAAAATTTGTCTGATATGTCAACGTGTTAAGAATAAAAAAAAGAAATCTTTTACGTCTATTATATCCTCCACAATTTTCTTATAAATCATAATGAAGATTACTAGGCCTTCCTCTGTTTCCTATTCACTTAGCCCTCTATTGAATAGAAAAAAGCTGGATAATACTAGAATGTTAATTTAATTATTTTAAAAGAAAGGTAAAAAAAAATAAAATAAATAAGTTAATGCAAAACTTCGGAAGGACCATCATTTTATCCGCTTGCATGTATAATCGGCAAAGCGTTTAAGAATTTTCAGTATGATCGCAACTAGCTGTATGTTTTCTGAAATCATATCTACTAAAATGGCTTAGGTCCAATGTTGTCGCATTTCCGAGTATATCGCACTCATTCCCCACGACATGAGAGGACCATGGGACTGAAGACAGAAGCAACTATTGAAATCCCTCCTCAAGAATGTTTGCACCATTGCTCTGTCGAAATGCAGTGATTGTTCTGCACCAATTAAGTGTGACAGTTACGTGGGCTAAGCGATGATGCGGTGCATTCTCTCTACTCCGCCATCGATCGGCGCAAACATCGATCGTCTGTGGGGTTCATCGGCAAAATCGTCTTCCAGGTGCCTGCAGGATTTCCTCCTGGACTCCTTCACGCCGATATCCCCCATGGGAGAGCAAATATGGGTTTCCGAGAAAACAACTCTTTTTTTGCCTTGGGTAACTCAGTTTGGCATTGAAGGACAGGAGTAAAGAATTATTACGATACCGCCACTTGGAATTTACGAGGAGAACAAGGTGGTAGCCTCTGAGTGATAGAAGTGGATGAGGAAAGCTCACTCCTTAATTTAGATTCTTAATTATCCCTCTCGCAGCATATTTTCAGAGGTTATCAAAATCTAATGATATATGCAATACATTATTATTATCTCTGGCTCATTATAAATAAGTTGTTTACTTATTTAAAAGAACTTTTATGTAAGCATGCACTCACGCATATATATATTATGAACTCCTTCACCTTCCCGAACTTACCCAAAAGAATTTCAGAAGGAAGAGTATATACTGTTAACAGACAAACATATATTTTCCTTTTACGAAGATTTCTCTTGCGTGGATTAGTTTTGTTTAATTGCGTGTCTTATCTTAAACTTAATAATTTTCATCGAACATCGGTAAAATATTATAATGGATTTTTTATGGCTTTATTTAAATTTGTCTTTAACGAAGAAATCTGGATGTACTTCTTGTGGCCGTACATGAAAATAAATGTTTTAGTAAACATATGCTACCACTTACACCGACGAGTGTAACCTATTACGACGAATGTGACCTATTAGGTGACCTATAGCCATCCAGGAGTACATCCAGATTTCTTCGTTAAAGACAAACTATATATATATATATATAAAACTTATTAAATTCCCACCACACTAGCGAGAGCCTAACCCACGAGAAAGACGAATACATCGTTTTATGCTGGAAGGAGCTGACATTGTCTAGCTATTTATCAACTCTCGTTATTTACTTTTTATTTTCATTTATAAATATTAATTTAGTTGTGGTGTATTAGCCCAGGTAAATTATAAACAATTAATGCGAGGGAATAGAAAAAAAATAGTGTGTTGGGAGTTTAATCTGGCTCGTCTCGGTGGTGCAAGTATCCAGGTTTGAGCCCTAGCTGGGACATTTAATATTTTCCCTTCTATTCCTTCGTATTAATTGTTTATAATTTACCTGGGATATTACACCACAACTAAATTAATATTTATAAATGAATGTTTTGCGCGCCGTGTATACTTGCGTTTGCTTTAATTCTACGCGTGCCTATGTTAATGGGTTAGCTGAGTAACATGCTGCAAAAAATCATTTAGTACAATATGTCAGGTACAAATTTATTCATTTTCAAAAAGTATTTGTTTCGGTAATATTCTTTTACATATTTACTAATTTTTATTGGCAGATTTTTTTTTAAAATGTATTATTAGGAATTTAACGAATAGCCCGTGAGATTCTTGCCAGTATTGGATCAGTAATTTTGAGGTTTCTCTTGTGGAAAAAACTCCTTCAAAGGTACGACTTCCATCCGCCAAAGGAATTCCCGTTAAAGTTCTCAAGTTTCTTTGATCCTGTGAAGCTGTAGTGTGCTCGTTATTTTCATTTCAATTAAATGAAACAGGAAAATAGGAACTAAGAGAGAGAGAAAAATCAACCTTCCTCTCTTAATAAAATCCGACCACAACACAAGAAACATAAAGGGCTCTTCCTAAAAATATTCATTGTATCTTAAATACTGAAATTTTTTCGAGTGCTGTGAAGACTATTTATTTTATTTAAATTTAAGTTATTTTAATAACTTATCTTGTCTTTTATATTATCAAAGTTTGTATAACTAATATGAAGAAAACGTTATTTTCATAATAACTTAAAACACTATTTAAAAAAATTATATAATTATACAGATGTTTACAGACCCTTATTAATCATTATTATCCACAATTATTTATTACTTGCACTGGCCGTATTTTCCTATCCTGTCTTTACAATTGTATTAAAAGATAGTTTATTGAAAATAAAACTTGTTTGTAATGCTTGTAGTCTAAACCTATTTAGACATTTTAATTTATAAAAATACTTATTTAAATAAAATATAATTACAATAAGAGTGTGTATGTTGACTATTTTTCCATCATATTCAAAAATTGAAATACTTTACTGCAATCAACATAAAATTCTAAGTCTTTATATTTTTCTATAGACGACAGCCGAACGTTTTATATCTTTACCAATACTTCTTCCATGTTCAACAGTGTCTTGGAGTTTTTAAGTGCCTAGCTTTCGCATATCGTGTGATGGCTTCTTCAGGGCTGAATGGAGGTCCTCATTCTCCATTCAGCCCTGAAGAAGCCATCACACAATGTGCGAAAGCTAGGCACTTAAAAACTCCAAGACACGGTTGAACCCGGAAGAAGTATTGGTAAATATGTCTGAGGACCGTGGAAGCCTACGTGAGCATTTTTATATCCTGACAAAAAAAAATTTAGAGTATAAACATTTGTATATTTATAACTTTCAGAAAAGTTGTACTTTATTATTGAAAATATATGTTTTATTAGAAAATAAATAGTTGGCGTGCTTAAAACCTTAAGGTTTCAGATGGAGTTTTTTTAGAAGAATTAGAAGATTATCTGTCAAAATAATGTCTACCTTGACCGAACCCCAACTAAAATCATCTAACCCTAAGGTTTCAGGTTCGAGTACAACGTGGAACCACAACGTTTTTGTCAATAAGAATAAAATCCATAACTATGCCGCCCTTAAGCTAGGACTTGAGTTTGTATGTCACTAACTTGTGCGATGACAGGCTGCCTTAAAAAGCATGGGATGCTATGGACCTATTTTTTAAGGGAATAAAAAGCATGGGATGCTATGGATCACATAGTTTAAGGGAATAAAAAGCATTGGATGCTATGGATCCCATAGTTTAAAGGAATAAAAAGCATGGAATGCTATGGATCCCATAGTTTAAGGTGATAAAAAGCATGGGATGCTATGGATCCCATAGTTTAAGGGAATAAAAAGCATGGGATCCCATTTTTTAATGGAATTGAGCATGGGATGCTTTTGACCCCACTCTCTTCAAGGAAGCCTGTCATCGCACAAACTAGTGACCTACAAATCTTTCTCGCCCCCCCCCCCCATATCTGTCGCTCGTTGGCTAGAATTCGTATTGTTGCTCTCAAAAACTTTTAAAAGCACACATATATGTAGATAAACTAGTCTGTGTGTGTGTGTGTGTGTGTGTTTATGCGCAATTCGGGTAGCGTAAAAGTCAGTAGGCTATTGACAGAACGGAAAAGAAAAAGTGTTGTATCTTCAAGAATCATGTTTCAGTGTTGTGGTTATGGCTCGTTTATCTTGGACTAGTCCCCTCCCCCCCCCCTTCTTCTTTGGAAAGGGCGGGAGAGGAAACGCCCCCTTAATAATTTAGACATTGTGTGTGTCGTGCGAATTTGCTCGTAATGTCCTCTGAGGGTTGTAGCAGTGCTCCGCTGATATACTGGCCTGATTACATTCAGAGGAATCGCCCCCCCCCCCCCCTACATTACCATCCATCATAACCCTCCCTCCCTTCCTCCCTGGCTCATTTCTCTATCCCTCCCTCCTTAGCACATTCGTACTATCCTATCTCTCCCACTCTATTTATTTATTTGCCTTTTTTTTTTTTCTCTCACTCGAGCATCTTCAATTTTAAAAATATATTTTAAACAACATTTGAGCATTCTGCAAATCTGCATTTGACATTAAGGTAATCACTACTTAAATTCGTCAAATTCCGCTCTATAACAATCTTAAACTTTCATTTACATTGTAAAGCGTATTTTACATTAATAAAAACAACTAATTCTGGTATTAAGACTGTATAATTAAAAGGTTCGGGTAAACCCTTACTCTTATTTGTTCTCTGTCATTTTTTAATAATATGTATTTTATAAGGAAAAAAACTTGTCGAAATAACTTTTACTTGTATTTTAAATTGTAGCCTTTCATTTTGGATTTAAAAGCTCCTTGCCTTTTAGAAAAAATAAAATTTGGCCTGTAGGTCGTTGACAGACACACATTTATTCGGCTTTATAGATCCGTGGGGTCTTAAGCTGCCTCGCGTTGCCTGGTAAAATCTCAAGAAATTTATCCTGATAGCTATCTCAGGGTGTTTTTCCACAAGTGGTTTGATCACTTCTGCTACTATAATATATATGCATGTGTGTATTAGGGATTATCATTTTTGGGGGCTTATTAGGTAGTAGGCTTAGAGGAAGTATCGAAAAAAATGTGTCTTGCGAACTACCTCAATAGTAAGAATGTATGTAACGGTGAGCTGAAAAATGTGTGATGTTGACAGTTCGAAATGCGCAGAAAGTATTTAGTATAGGTCTATACACCTCATTAATGAGATAAGGGTGAAAATCCAGGTCAAAACAATCTCTCATTTTGTTGTTGTGGATTGGTTTGTTTACTTTCTTATCTCCCACCTCTTCGATCACTTATCTTCCTTGACGATTTCAGATCCTTCGTTTTCTCTTATCTTCCCAGCAATCTCCGGCTTCCAATTCTCAATCAAGTTATCTTTTAAATGGAAGGGAATCCTTCGTTGAGGAAGTAATCTCTCAGTGAACAGCCTTGATTTCCCCTGCTTTAGTAACCTGAATAATTATCTCTTTTATCCTCGTGTTTCAGCATGTCGGCTTACTGATTCTCGCCTGCGAAACCATTATTTCTAATCAGTAAAGTAGTCTGGCCTGCATTAATCTATTGATTAAAGAATAAAATTTTACCATTGCACCCTCAATATTGTATGTGTCAGGCATTCTTTATACCATCTTCGGGCTCCTAAATTAGTATTTGATATTTATTATGTATGTTTCAAACATAATATGTAGATTTCCATCTTCAAAATAAGTTTTAGAAAACAGTTTTTAATTTGGCACCTTTTAGGTATATTTTTGTCCTTTTCTTTATTCTCGAAAATCAGTATCAAAATTAGTGAAAAGATCAATCAATAATATATTTTTAAATCATTTACCAAAACGTACAGTGCTTGATTTTTATTCTTCTTCTAGTTACACTATTTTATTTTATAATAATTTTATAAACCAAGCTTGTAATCTTTAATTATTAAAGTAAATCAAATTGTATGCTCTTGTAGTTTTAAATTTTATATTTGTATTTAATTTTTTTTTTCAGGATGTTTTTGAACGCTGCCAATTTAAGTCATTGATGGTAAGTTCATAATCTAATTGTATATATATAATTTTTGTTTTATGACTTTCTTAGACTTTGTTTTTGCGATATATATTTTTGTTAGGGACTTCAGCTCTGAAGGCTCGTTCCTCGTCGAAGGGGTTTTTTGGTTACTCTGCAAACACAGTTATTTCGATTAATTACTTCTTTTTTTTTTTTTTTTTTTTTTTTTTTCAATAAATAGACTTTTGTTTATATCTATGGAGAGTGATTTAAAACAAATTGCGAAAATCTTTGTGCCCAAAATATAATTACAATTAAACATTAAATGCAAAGGCATAAAATGAAAAAAAATCTTACTTTTTAGAATTCTATTATTGTATAAAATTTACGTGGAATTAAATACCACCAGTAAAGTCATTATTTAAAAAATTACAATTGTTTTAATCGCAGCTGATAAGATTCTTGAATAGTTTTCTCAAGTCACAACTAAATTACCCGTAAAATCACTGTATTCATAAGAGTAAATAGTAATTATATATAATAAAATATTTAGTAATAGTTTTACATATTGTTCTTAAAATATTCGTCGATTAATGGTTTCATTGGGTTATGGAGGTCTATATGAATGTCTCTATTTAGTCTAGCTAATCAACTATTAATGACATATGTTTTCCAGTGTCAATGGGGGCTAATGATTCTTTTAACCAGTATATTTTGATGATTCTTATTCTAACTTCCTCGTATCAAACTAGACTGATAAGTATTTACGAAAAGTATTTTTTTTTCTACTATTCGTCAGTGGAATTTGGATGTCTTTTACATCCGAGTAAGAATAATTTGATTTATTTACCCCTTAGAAAAAAAAAAAAAAAAAAAAAAGTATGTTAACAAGAAATAAAAACTTGGATAAATTTATCTATTTCGTCCCTTTTTCCATTAAGGAAAAAAAAAATACCCTGTCTTGAGAGTAGAATGAATTATAAGAGGCAGGGGTGGTTTTGTGGCGGGGGAAAGATATTAGAGGAGGAGGGAGAAAGAAGCCAGTGAAAAAGTATTTGATATTAGGGTGGGAGGGATGAGACCTGGTGAATGAGGTAGTTGAAAGAGCAGATTAGAGAGCTCGGTGTCTCTTACCCTCTATCGCTTCATTACTCCTTTCATGCCACCTTTATCCCCTCGCCTTCTTCTAATTCATTTTTCTCTATGGTACACAGCGGAGCTTTTTCTTCTTTCTCTCCTCCCCTTTGTGAGGGACCTTCGTCCACGTTAATCACCTAATTAAAATCGTACACCATCGACCTACCTATATACCCTCATGCTCTCTTACCGCCGCCGGGATGGGTCGTTTTTTCCGAAAGAACCCCGTCCTTAATAAATCTTCGCGGTAGTTAAGGCGGGGAGAGGTAAGCGGATTAATTACGAGTTTTAGTATTGCCTGAAAAGTCTTAGCTGTCTCTTACACTCATTCTCTCTTTGTGTCTCACGCCTGCGCGTACAAATTCTTCAGATGCTCAAAATCGATCTTACACTTTCTTATAGTGATGACCTACCTGTCGCGATTCTTTGACCAACTTTTAATTATATTTCTATACATCAAATATTAAAATCCTGCCACAAAGAAAGTTTCTTGTCTAGACAACTAGTGTAAGGTGTTCCTGTTACTGTGATGTACCTGTTACTCGGTCTAGGTTCAGTTTTAAGATATGAAGACCAAACTCGCTGATATTATGGATTTACAGTTAATAAAGCCCATAATTTATTTGGAATTCATTATTTTCAATAATCCATTCTAAAAATAATAGGGTATTGGTTTTAAGGTCAGCCATACCTATCTCAGAGATCAGTTACCATAAATTCCAGTCTGCGTCTGACTTATATAAAAACAATTCGATCTATATATAAAAGAGAAAAAAGTAGTTGTGATCCACACACACGCACACTTACATATAACTTATATATTTACCTCTACCGTGGTTCCTTTCAGTATTTTCTTTATTGAATCTTTGCCTAGTACAGTTACTGTGATTACCGTGGGTTTTTTTTTTTAGTTTTTGTTTTTTCCAACCTTTACCAATGCAAGGAATATTTAACTAGTGGTTAATCTACGTTAACTATGATCAAGTAAACTAAAAATTTGTAAATTTCTCATTAGGTTTTGCATACATGCGTGTCTTTCATCTTCTGTTTAAAAAAAATTTTTCTTATATGTATACACTATCATTAACAATTCACAAATGATCAATGCTGGCACTCTGTTATTATTTTTCGAATACTTCTTGTTTCAGTACTCAATTTTTTTTTTTTTTTTTTTTTCATTATCTCTTAAAGTAGTCAATTTTATGTATAATATTTTAATCTATAAACTCATCTTTATTTATTAAAATCTAATCTTAAAAAAATCTAAATGGAAATTGTAAAGTTGAATGCTCAAACAGATTGAAGAGGGTAAAGAAAAAGAAAATTTCATGGTATAAAACTTCAATGGCATTAAAAAGTTGAAATCAACAATAAATAAAAGCAATCATCATTTAATCAGCTCAAGATAAATCTGTATCGTCAGGAGAGTCATCTTACTGAAATTAATGTTGGTTTCTAGCATAATTTTAAAATTTAAATTGTAAGGGGGAAAAAAAGTTATTTCCATAACTGTAGTTTTTACGCTCTGGCGAGACTGATTTGATTAATATTAATTTACGACTTTGAAATCCATTCTTAAAACGGACTCCTACTTTTCGGTGAGAGGTCCTCAGCGGATTAGAGCTTTGTGAATACATTAGAGGAAGATTTTGATTGCGGAAGGTCTCCTTATTTAAAGCGGCGAGTTGAAAGAAACAACCCCCGCTGTAAGGGTAGTTAAAGACGATTCCGGGAGGGGGTGGAAAGGGGAAAATGAGTTCGAAGCCAAAGGGAAAGTTCCCTTAGTCCGAGCAGTGGGTCCGAGTACTCTGTTTGTTCTGAGCTACTCTGTTTATCAATTTAAAACATATAAAAGGAGAGTTTTTTTCACCGTAGATATTTTAGTTGGGGTTCAGTCAAGGTAGATCCAAAATACACAAATTTAAAAAATGTATTTTTTAATGAAGGATTATCTGCCAACGTTTCGGCTTTCATTGTAAGCCATCTTCAGGGTTGCCTATCATGAAGACGAGAGAGGACGTTTTGCCCCTGCTATGGAAATGTGAACTTAGGGACAGGACGTCCTCTCTCATCTTCATGATAGCCCTGAAGATGGCTTACAATGAAAGCCGAAACGTTGGCAGATAATCCTTTATTAAAAAATACATTTTTTAAATTTGTGTTTTTTGTATCTACCTTGACCGAACCCCAACTAAAATCATCTAAGGATTAATTAATCACTCACTATCAAAATAATTTCTATTTTTCTTTAAGTTTAATCCTTTTTTTTTTAAAGCAAATTTCCGGTTTTGTGTGTGTGTGTGCGCGCGCGTGCGTGTGTGTGTGTACGCGCATTAGCGTCCGTAATATTTAAAATAGTGAATCTCCATTCGGTATTTAAGCCTCTTATTGTCAAACCGTTTGGTGATTTCGTCACTGTCTGACATAGTTCGACGGGGGGTGGAGAGTAGAGATAGATTGAAATTTAAAATCTTGAAATATTCGTTATTGTGAGTGTAACGAAAAAAAAATGTATAAAGCAAAGCAAGTGTGAATTGTAAATTAACATTCTACAACAAAGAAAAACAATACTCATATTAATAAAGATATTTATGATGTAATTCTGATTCTTTGGTGGACCCTGTATTTTTTATTTTTTAAATATAGAGACTAAATTTTGTATTTAGGCTTTTCATTGCAAACCATGGCCATTTTCGGTTGAAATCGAATGAAAACGGTGAGTTTTGGCGGGAAACAAAATTAATCAGTAATCTTTTTAATTTTGTTGGAATTTGGTTTACGAAAAATTTTGTCGATATAATAGGCGTAAAATATAATTCTTAACAATCTAAGTTCTATAGCTTTTTAACAAAAAACACTTATTAATCATGATATTCACGATTACAACAAAGATGGCTCAGTATTCTCTTCACTCTTTTAGACTTA
The DNA here is from genome assembly GCA_000696205.2 of Oncopeltus fasciatus. Taxonomy (NCBI): domain Eukaryota; kingdom Metazoa; phylum Arthropoda; class Insecta; order Hemiptera; family Lygaeidae; genus Oncopeltus; species Oncopeltus fasciatus. Next base: position 262,433 of record KZ806891.1, read on the forward strand.
GAATCTTAGAATCCAATATAGATTTTTAAAAAGAGATGATGATTGATTTAATGTTGACGTCTCGGTTGCAAGGCTTAATAACATTTCAGGGGTTTCAGGTCATCAAAGGTATGACATTTTTTTAAACGGAACATTTTTTCTGACCTAACCACAACTATTCATGTAATCTTAATTTTTCTTCTTCATATGCGTTGTTTAAACAAACGCAATTATTAAAATATTACAATTATAAGGCAGTCTACAATTATTTTTACTTGTACTTTTACCTTAAATTATATTTGGGAAAATTTATTATTATGTCCTAAATTATCCAAAAGCAGTATGTCTGTTTCTTACACACTTTATTAACATTGACTTTGACTTTGAGGTTCTTATAAGTAGGATCGTTGTAATATTTAAATGTATTAAATTTATTAGAGTAGTGATATGGTACCAATGTGACTTGCTCGACTCCCATTTTTTAGTAGAAATCTGCTGAAACGAACTGAAAAGACTGTGAGTTAGTCTTATTGTATTTACTCTTCATTTTTCACTAAGTAGTTACTTGATCATTATCTCGGTGAGGTAGATGATAAGGAGGGGATATAGCAGCTACATATGATAAGCAAGTACTGGTCTGCCGTTACTGAGAAACATCGTATGACTCAGTTATTTGTCAATACTATTGTGAGTAGTAGTAGGGTTGCTATTGATAGCAGGCTTAAACGACACTCTGTAGTTAGTGTCTTCGGAGCTGGCGTAACCGTACCGAACTCGTGCCAGGAGTGGAGATTCCTTCTTCGGAATGGTCGGGGTTAGAATCTGTTTGCCCCCTGCGGCATTCGCTGATGGAGGGGTGAGCCAGCGGGCAGGCGACATGATCGCATCCATCTCCTCTCTTAAATGGGGCCAATCAGTCGTAAGCTACACATTTAGTTAGAAAATAATTTCTCAATTTATTAATAAATAAATCATTCACTGTAGGAGGTACAAAGAAAAAAACCATATCCCTACAAATTGCAAGTAAAAAATAAATTAACATTTATTGACCAGGAGTAATTTTATTTATTTTTCATGCGTTCTACAAGTGTTAAATATGTGTTGGATGTTTTCCTTCTGATAGCAGTGAGTGGGTGGAAGGGGAAGACTGAGATCTTCAACGCGCACACTGTGTTGCCTTAATATGTGCATGCATGGCCGCTACGAAACCCCGATAATGTCATTTTGAGAGAGTCTCGAGCCGCGGGTCGTAGATATAGAAGTAATGTCTGCCTATAATCCTTTGGTTCAGGGTGTTCTTTCCAGACATGAAGGACATAGTCTCTCTCACATGTCCGAAAGGACATCGATTGGAAAATCAAGTGTGGTAAAAAAAAAACACTTTTTTTCTGCAGAGTCACAACCAGTGTGTGTTTCAGCACTACTTATGCGCGCATGTTTCTATTTAATCACAATTCTAGCAGAAGTATTGATTTTTTTTTTTTTTTTTTTTTTTAACTTTACTTTTTAGACTAAGATGATTTTAGTTGGGGTTCGGTCGAGGTAGATCCAAAAAAACACAAATTAAAAAAATGTATTTTTTAAATGAAGGATTATCTGCCAACGTTTCGGCTTACATTGTAAGCCATCTTCAGGGCTGTAGAAATACAATGTCATGAGAATACAGTAATATTTGAAATTAGTATAATAGAGAATTATAATATAATGTGATATCAAGAGTATGAAAGTAGAAAGCTATGTAAGACAATTACTTTTTAGAATAAATTAAATATTTAATAAAAAAAAGTTACATAATTTTTTTTAATGTATCCTTGCAAAAGAGTCTAAAATGTTTCCCATTTCTACTCTTATTTTTACGGCTGTCTACATTTGTTTTAATTGTAATTTTACTAAAAACAGTATTTAAGGGGGAAAAAAGTGGTTTTATCCAAAAGCAGTATTGAAAATTATTCACAACTATTCACAAATTAATGATCTGTAGTGCGCGTGTGTGTGTGTGTGTGTGTTTATCCGTAACCTTTAAATTAGAGGAAGACCTAAACTTGAAATTCTTTGCCCCCGCCCCCCACGTATATTGGATTTTAGGGGGTTTTAAAGAGGATTTATTTCGGCAAATGAAAGGTACCCTTCAAAGCTCATCGCCAAAGGAAAAGCTTATTTTTCCTTTATGTTGTATTAATCCCCTGGATGACATGGAAATGAAAGCAACTTTCCCGAATACTTATTGACATGGAAAATGTAGGCATTAACCGTCCTACACAATCGCCTTACACAAGTCCCTGATTTAACTAATCTTATGGGATAAGTAGATTTTATTTTATGGTAAATAAATATTTATTATCAAATATTTATTTTATATCAANTTTAAATGGTTATTCTTTTCAGAAAAAAAGTTCACTAATATCTCCTTTGATTGTTTAATCTTTGTCTAAGAATCTAAATAATTTAAACATTTTTATTTTAATAATACATTTAGCTTGATGAACAATTTAACTTAAATAACCGAAAAAATACGGATTAAAAAAAATTGGGTCTGCCTAGAATAAAATTATATTCTATTCCCTCTCATTAATTTTTTTTTTTAATTTTATTTTTTATTTACCTTGACCGAACCCTAGCAAAAAAACTGTGCTGTCTAATGTTAACTACTGTTGTATCATGGTGAGACATTTATACATATTCTTATGCTCGTGTTTTATCTCCTGCTTTTATTGTCAATAATAAAAGCCGAAATAAGTTTTCCAGTTGTTTTCATTCTAACCAAATATATTTCTTCGTTTTTTTTTTTAGTGTTTAGGTATCGTATATCATAATTATTTGGATCATATAATCTAACAATTACTTGATTAATTAAACAAATTTACTGGCGCTGTAAATTTCATGTAGAAAACAAATTAATTAGTGGACACGAATTAAAAGATTTATTTAAATTCACATTCATTTCGGTTTATTGCCTCCACTTTTACTACAACTTTCATGAATTAAATAAATAAACTGATAAATCTAATAAATAAAACTGCTTGAAAGGTAAAAAATAAAAATATTATACAAATATTAGTTTGAATACCTTTTTTTTTTTTCGTATTAATGGCATTGATTCAGTCAATGAATGAAAATTTCACTGAACGGTGAAGTATTTAAATATAAAACAGAGCACACTAAATAGATTTACCACTAAGCAGATTTACCATTCTGTCAATTTGCTCCGAAATATATATTTAAAGATAAGAATAAATAACTTGAACTAACTAGTTCAATGAATGTGTCATTGAGAAAAAAGGTTTATAAAGACTACCTTTAGCACATTTGTGTGGTTTTTATTTATAATTTTGATTAAAATGTTATTCGAAATAATATTTTAAATTAAATTCTACGTCTATAATGTTCTATAAATATTTTTATTAACTAATCTTAACGAAAGGATTAGTGTTTTTCAATTTGGTTTATCTCCTACCCCCCCCCCCCCATCGTCCTTTTCTTCCTTGGTCAATTTCACATTTTTATAAACATAAATATCATACTTTATAAATATCATTTAAAGCTTTAAAGAAGGCACAGAAGAAGCTCACATAAGTAACATAAATTTAGTTATACTTTTAAATAATCAAACATTATAACCTAAAAAATATAAAATATATAATTACAATATTAAAGCTGAATTATGTGTACGGTCTTATTATAAACATTTGTGCAGAAAAATAGCGATTTGCATATTCTATCGAAATTTTTTTTAAACTTCTTCGCTTTTCTGAATTTTTAAAATTTCAGCACTTAATAATATAGCACCCTGGCGGCAGATTTCGATTTGCTCTTTTCAATGCCTGTATTTGCTCCGAAATTTGAAATTGTTCTACCATTACAAACAAATAAAATGGTTTTCGAATAGCTAGAATTGTATTATATATAAGCAAAAAAAAAAAATGAAGTGGAATGGAAAAAATATATCTGATGTCTAAAATAAACTCATTTGCATATTGTATGGAAAATTATTTTTTGACATTTAATGGATATTTTTATTTTTAAGCTTATCAAGGAGTAATTTTGGTAGCTAATGAGTACTTTTAAATACTATATTTAAATAGTCTTAAGTGGTTTGTTCGTACAGTGATAAATTTAAATTTTTATATTTATTTATTTGCTGCCATTGTCAATAGTTCAATAATTACCCATAGACCAGGATTATTCTATCTAGTTTCCTGGGCCCCAACGAGTATTTATAGGAATAAAAACAGATTTATTCGATAACCTTGTAAACCGAACCCTAACTATCCTTAATAATGCATTCATTTTGAGGTTGTCTTTACGTTCTTATATGCTGTAAAAAAATAAATCATTGCCAGTTCTAATTGTCCCAAGGCAATTCTTGTCCTATTTAAAAGCAAGTTATTTAGAAGGAATTAATGCTTTCCTTACATGGCAAACATTGTAAGTTCTTGATAAAGTTAAGTGACTGCAAATCTCATTGTTGCATTTATGATTGTTGTTTACGAGCTCTTTCTGCGGTTCTGTTGCCAAGTTATGTTTAAACCGTGTTCACTTACAAGAAATACCCAGTTAAAGGAAAAAATAACTAAGATTCATACTTTTTACTGCCTCGTAAATTTCTGCAGTACAAGGGTTTTACTTTTTCTTTAGATTTTTTTTTTTTTTCAAATAGCTTTACGCCTTTCAACATCTCCGAAGAATATGGATGAAAAAGTTTAGAAAAAAATTTTTTTTTTTCTTTACTATTTGTCATTTTTTTTTTAAGAGACAAAGAGTGAGAAACGAAAGCTGATGCTATTCTTAACTACCCACAGACCAGGATTAGTTAGAGAATAAATTGGTTATTAGTTATATATTGGATTCACTGGTTAGAATATTTTGCAGGACAGTTGATTTGTTTTCTTCTTTATTTAACTTATTTATGTACATAATTAGTACATATAATATAAAAATATCATTAAAATCTTGTTTTATTTATAGTAGGAAATTCCGACGGATAACATTCCTTTGTGTCAGGTGAGAGGAATTTTTAAATGGTTATTCTTTTCAGAAAAAAAGTTCACTAATATCTCCTTTGATTGTTTAATCTTTGTCTAAGAATCTAAATAATTTAAACATTTTTATTTTAATAATACATTTAGCTTGATGAACAATTTAACTTAAATGATTTAAGTTTATTTTCGACCAGTTGGCTCTTTTCTTCCCCAAGTTTTCTTTACTGTTTAAAAAAAAATAGAAATAACTATTTTGTTTTAAATTCCCTTTTGTCTATTTTCTTTATCAAAATGTTTACGAAATCTTACTGAACAAAATCTCATTTTATATTCACAGATTTCTCATAGCTAAATTGAGCTAATCACTTTGTTACCATGACACTTTAATATTTGTACATGTCTTCATAGAGTTCCCTCATTAGAAGATGTAATATATTTTTATATTGTTACTGTAACGTGTAAAATGTATTATTGTAACATTATACTCAACAACATATTTTTAAGAAGCTCATATTAAGAAATATATTTAATATAATTTTATGTTGTACGGGCCCAATTCGGTATTCATATTTTTCATTATAAATTCTTGAATGAATACATTTTTTATGGGTATCGGATTAAAGAAAGTGGGGGTTACGAGGGAGACCAATTAATAATCGTAATATCTTCGTTTTTATTTTAGTTTATAAGTGAAAATTTTTTTAAGAATTTGATCGGTGTAAAATGTAAACAACTAATGTATATATTCTATAACATTTTTCTTGTTCTCCAATATCTGTTCTCCAGCTTGTAAATTAAATTTCCCCATGCTCTGATAAATAAGAGCTTAGCAGTACCACAGCATAGCATAGCAGTCCCATGTCCTCCATAGCAATCCTCTATCCTCCATAGCATAGCAGAAATCCTCCATAACACCATGGATATAAATATCCATCATTAATGAAATCTGCTAGGATGACGCAGTTACTGCGGCCTAGGCTCTTGTGCTCTGCTGTTGAAACTTGTTGAAGGAAGGGATTCCTTCAAAACTATGTGAGGAAAGCCGAGGTCTTGTATGACCCCCCCTTGGTTCTTGTCCGGTATTCGCCTGTGGCTCCTCCGTGTTCGATCACTCGTCAGATAGTTCTACTGTGGCACAGCTGCTCTGTGGAACACTACTGCTTAGGAAGATATCTGTCCTCAGCAAGACATTGGGCGAAGGTTCCGGAGTTGTGCCACAGAACAGGGTCATCAAGCACAGAATGATAGAATAAAGAATATGCGTAGATGATTTTGGTTGGGTTTCGGTCAAGGTAGATCTAAAAAAAAATACAAATTTAAAAGAAGTGTATTTTTTAAAAAGATTATCTGCCAACGTTTCGGCTTACATTGTATTCCATCTTCAGGACTACCTTTCATGAAGACGAGAGAGGACGTCCTGTCCCTAAGTTCACATTTCCATGACAGGGGCAGGACGTTCTCTCTCGTCTTCATGATAGGTAGTCCTGAAGATGGAATACAATGTAAGCCGAAACATTGGCAGATAATCTTTTTAAAAAATACACTTCTTTTAAATTTGTATTTTTTTTATATCTATCTTGACCGAACCCCAACTAAAATCATCTAAGATTAATATCTACGGTCAAAAAACTCTCCTTTTGAATAAAGAATATGCTTTAAACTGCCATTAAATTCCTTGTCAATGATTTAATGAAAAGTATTCTACGAACTAACGTTTATTGCGGTTCTACAGAATGCTCTCTCGTAATCCAATTGTTTTCTCACTTAGGAGTTTTTTTTTTTTTTTTTTTTTTCATTATCTCTTAAAGTAGTCAATTTTATGTATAATATTTTAATCTATAAACTCATCTTTATTTATTAAAATCTAATCTTAAAAAAATCTAAATGGAAATTGTAAAGTTGAATGCTCAAACAGATTGAAGAGGGTAAAGAAAAAGAAAATTTCATGGTATAAAACTTCAATGGCATTAAAAAGTTGAAATCAACAATAAATAAAAGCAATCATCATTTAATCAGCTCAAGATAAATCTGTATCGTCAGGAGAGTCATCTTACTGAAATTAATGTTGGTTTCTAGCATAATTTTAAAATTTAAATTGTAAGGGGGAAAAAAAGTTATTTCCATAACTGTAGTTTTTACGCTCTGGCGAGACTGATTTGATTAATATTAATTTACGACTTTGAAATCCATTCTTAAAACGGACTCCTACTTTTCGGTGAGAGGTCCTCAGCGGATTAGAGCTTTGTGAATACATTAGAGGAAGATTTTGATTGCGGAAGGTCTCCTTATTTAAAGCGGCGAGTTGAAAGAAACAACCCCCGCTGTAAGGGTAGTTAAAGACGATTCCGGGAGGGGGTGGAAAGGGGAAAATGAGTTCGAAGCCAAAGGGAAAGTTCCCTTAGTCCGAGCAGTGGGTCCGAGTACTCTGTTTGTTCTGAGCTACTCTGTTTATCAATTTAAAACATATAAAAGGAGAGTTTTTTTCACCGTAGATATTTTAGTTGGGGTTCAGTCAAGGTAGATCCAAAATACACAAATTTAAAAAATGTATTTTTTAATGAAGGATTATCTGCCAACGTTTCGGCTTTCATTGTAAGCCATCTTCAGGGTTGCCTATCATGAAGACGAGAGAGGACGTTTTGCCCCTGCTATGGAAATGTGAACTTAGGGACAGGACGTCCTCTCTCATCTTCATGATAGCCCTGAAGATGGCTTACAATGTAAGCCGAAACGTTGGCAGATAATCCTTTATTAAAANTTCTTTTTTTTTTTTTTTTTTTTTTCGTAAATTCTCCTTTTTAAAATTGCAATGAAATTTGTGCTCCTAAAAATAAAGTTTGTATTTATTTTTGGCCATTTTTTTATGCTTTCTCCGATAAAAGGATTTTTTAATTCAATGTATCATTCTCTAATCATTCCTTATGCCTATTCGCATTAAATATGAAAAGATGAAAGGATCATCTGGTCTTGGGTATAGAATAAGAATAACATTCCTTATTTAAAAATTCTTTTGCCCCTTCTGAATCCTCAGTTATTAAAAGATTATTCAATCTGAAGCTAGTATTATGTCCTTTAATACCCCCAGAGAAAAATTTTCAAAGTTCTAGAAGAGTATCAGAGCATATGATTAATTACTACTTTACCCAGATTATCTAAATAATGCATTGGTTCATGGATTCATCAATAATTGGATGAAAATGTTAAATTCAATGAGTGATACAACTTTATAGTGTCCTTTCACCCTGATTATCATTATTCAGGTTGCTATCTCACTTCGTATGAGACTACATACTTGTGGTTTCTATGATATTTGCCTAATTTCCATACCATTCTCACGGCTATAGTATTGGAGTTTCACACTGGATAGATATGATGGGATGCCTTGCTCTGGAATGTGACGCAAATTTAGAGGTAGTTCCAATATGATAAGTTTTCCACGTCAAAACGGATCTTTAATCAGCTTGTTTGGCTTATCCCTCATTTCCTTCCGCCTTCTCTCTTGCCATCGATAACAAAGGTAACCGCTACCGTAACGAAGCCTCGTGTCAATGGCACTCCAGGATTTCTGTAGGGCTACCGTCCAGACACAAAAGCGCTTGATAAAACGAGGAGTCTGCAGTATTTCTCTGCCGGTGGGGAAAGGAAGTAAAACGTCACCGTAAAAAAGGCCCCCGGAAAGACTAATGAGGTCGAGGAAAAACTCAAGAGTGGAGTTTAATTGCGGCGAGGCGCGTAGGTAATGGGGAGGCCACGGACCACTCCTCTTGCCATGTCGTCCTCTTCCATTGTGCTGTCTTTGCACGCTTCCTCCGGTATTGCCTTTGCCCTGTCTCTTCTTACGCACTCCATTCCTCTCCGGTTGTGTGAATCGAGAAGTAATTAAGCACTCAATGGATCTATGGACCTATTTTTAAATAGCTTTATTCCACTTATGAATTAGCAAAAATTACCAGGTTAATTTAGTGTGCTTGAGGGGAGGAGGTCCGAAAACCTATCATTCCAAGCCTATCAACAATAAGAACGAGTTCACGTAGGCTTCGACGGTCGTCAGATGTATTTACCGTTTCTTCTTCCGGGTTGGACCGTGTCAAATTGTTGATATTTGCCGAGCTTTCGCACATCATGTGATGGCTTCTTCAGGGCTGAAAAGAGAACATTCTCTTTTCAGCCCTGATGAAGCCATCACATGATGTGCGAAAGCTCGGCAAATAACACCAATTTGACACGGTCCAACCCAGAAGAAGAAACGGTAAATAAGAACGAGGTAAGTTATTTTAAATTGGTGACTGATATTTCAAAAATGAGACTCTTACGAGATAGAAGACAATAATTAAAGCAAAATAATTAAAAAGTAATTGGCATCTGTAGTGCAGAAGATCTGTTCAATTTATTTTGTTAACGTGCTTGTTATTATTGTAAAAGAAAAAAATATGTCATTATTGACTGAAAAATAGTTAACTTGAGCAAGACACATGCTTGGTACGCCTTACACTAAACACGCTGTTATTCAGGCTTCTGCGTTGGAACGGTTTCAAGTGACGTTTCAAAGCGTCTTAATCCACCTTTAAAAGGCCTGCTCTATGTAAATCCTCGCCTGCTATTGTCCCCGGCTCCAGCTGTCTCTTCCCAACTGTACAGTGCATTAACATATCAGCATCTTCAGCGCCTTCTCTTCCCTGCCCTTAATTTATGCTGTTTCCTTAGGGACATGCAGGGACAGTCGTGACGGGAACACTGCCATGCATCATCTCCCTCCCTCCGTACCCTCCCCCCTCGGCTTGTACTTGGAGTTCTGCTCTACAATGGGACGTGTGCTCCCATCTTTAGAGAGTCTGCCTGCCTCTCACTGGCACTGGGCACCGACAAAGTCCAGTGAATTATACGATTGAATTCGAGTTTATTTTGCTATGTGGTGAATTTTGATCCCATTTCACTCCGCTCAATTCAATGATATCTGGTCGTGATAGGAATTGTGGAGATAAAAGGCCACCCACGAAACGCCGTTACGTAAGATGCCCTGTCTGAGTAATGAGCGACCTCACTGACTGAAACCTTGCTATCCGATGAAGCACAACGAAATTCGCAATATTTCCTTTAAATGTTTATAATTATGAATCGGAAATAGTGTATTGAATTTATAATCCTACGAACTAATGGGAAGTTAAAATAAAAATATGTACATCGATTTCCCAAACCAATCTAATCTACATCCTTCCTTGACTATCCAAAATTCATTATTTTTATTTAAAACCTAATTCTTTACAGTTTTTCTCTTTAGATGTTTAATCGATTATCGTATTAGCAATCATTCAATTTGAATTAAGATTGATACCCCTGAAAAGCAATTGCACCTATTAATAATCCTGGTTAATTGTTTTTGTTAATTAAAGCATTTTGTTGAGCAGTTTTCAATCTATGATAGTTTCCTGTGTTGGAACTTAGTTTATCAGTTATCCACCTCAAACCTCATCCTTTTACTGAAACGCAATACTCATTCTAAATCTTGCTAAAGGGTGCTAAATAGTGCTCGCTAAAGGGACAGGGAAATTACATTTCCTCTGAATTTTGGGAGGCCCAGGTCTACAAAAAAAAAAATCTTATGATACAGTTAAGAACAGTTCTTACAGATACTTAGTACTTAGTCTGTGTGCAAGGCTAGATTTCTCATGAAATTTACAAGGGTTTTTCGAGAGCAACCTTAGCTTGCACAATCCCAGACATCTGTAGATTCTATGGCAGGATGCAGCGGTCCAAAAAAATGCGCGACAGAAATAATGTTATTCCTACTGAATTTTTCTTTGAAAAGTTATTTCATGAACCAAATGGTAACATGTTATAATTGTTACTGGTTTTAATTGTTATATTTCATTAAACTATTTCAAAATCAATCTCGTGTTGTTATCCTCCTACATGTTCTCTTTATAGAGATACAGGTCACACCTTAGCCACTCGTGGATAGCTACTTTGTATCTACTACATTTGCATTAATATTCCTTTTAAAATTTATCTTCTTTTTTTTTAACTTTTATTTATTTATCACCTTCTGTTAAATTAAAACATTTTGTAATTTGATCACCACAATGAATTAAAAAAAAAATGACATTCAATATCAATCTCATGAGGAGAGAAGGTGACCAGTGACACCACTCTCAAAAATGTATCTTTTAATTGTGTAATGAATGCTCTTTGCAAACGATACTAGTACTAGTATATTCATTGGATACAAGTTTTTGGTCCATGACACGACTATTCAAAGTCAACTTCAACTTTCTCTAATCTTCTTTGTTGAAGAGACCTGCAGAATCCAAAATGCAAGGTCCCGGAACTGTTATTGGATGAAACGCGGTGGCAGAACTTCAATAAGACTTCTGTTGACTTCAGGCTGAAAAAAATTGAATCTATGGTGTATTCGGTGGGAGGATTTTGATATTTCAAATGTTCAAAACATATTTTCATTAATTATAAGTTTCACATTATATACATCTAAGATCATGTGATGTTAACAATATCTGGAAAATGACTTTTGGAATTTTATTTTTCACTTAGAATTTCAAAAGAAGAAGGATTTTCTCATGAGCGATTAGAGCCAGACATTTCTAATTATAATTTTTGACCCAGAACGTACGCTTTGCCCAAGCCCGCTCGATAATGCTCTACGAGTTGAAAAGTTCATTAAGGTGTAAAGGGAGCAGAGGAATGCACGCAATTAAATTTGACCAAAAGACAAATAATACACAACAAGGGGTGTGGGAGAGGGGGTGTATGTTGTATTCCCTTTGTGTAGGGGGCGGGTTAGCTTTGAGCGGAGATTGGGGTAAACAGAGGCCAGTGTCTCCATTGGAGCGTGCCCCCCCCCCCCCCCCTTCTGAAAAGGTTCGGAATCCCTGGCTTCCCCTTTGTGTCTTCCAGAGCTGCACTCCCGGAAACATTTCCGTCCGACGGCTCACGAGAGGCCTAACCTGTCCACACTTCCCTCCTCTGCAGTATGGATCCTTCCTTTTCCAACCTTCCCCGTTTTGATTTATTAAATTATCCTTTCACCTAGTATTAATACCGAGAGGAGTAGTTCTTAGGTGTGACAGTTTGACTTTAAAAACTATTTAAGCCTAAAACCCTATTTTAACAAAAATATTTATTCTCATTGGGTACATGGTTATCTCTCATTAGATTTTATGTCTTATACAGTCTAGAGTCTACATTTTTAAAATAATAAAACCAAATACGGTTGGTAAACCAAATTTAGCCTCATTTTTGAAAATGGATGTGTTCTTTAGTTGCTTAAATGTGGGAAAGGGTGGGATTAGCGGAAGACTAAAATTTTAGAACGTTACATCTTCCCAGTTATTTGAGTTAAGAATACGTTTATGGAACTTAATAGGTGTAAATTTTAATTTTAATTTAAATTTTTTCTAAAGTTCTATAAATTTATTTTACGTAAAACGCTTTTTAGGGAAGAAAATTAAGAATGTAACTACGACGGTGAGCGATTCCAACACTCTTCCTTGCCAGCCAATCTAAAGTAAACATTAGTGGACATACCTTTTACGGTCATCCTTCTCTCCGGCCTATAAGATGTAATTCGTCATCATATTCATAATGTAACTTGGGGAATCAGCTTAGACTACGGAGTTCTTGCTGACGGACTTTTTTTATTACTAATGTCTGTAGATTCATCCATTTAATTCCGGTATCTTCCCAAGAAGCGTAAGGCCTCAACCTATTTTTATATTTTATAATAGCCCTAGAATTTACACTGTTGTTACCTAACACACTTACTGAACGTAGCAGTGTACGGTGCATTATGCACTCTTCGGTACTGACGTAATCTGCACATTTGGCCTGCCCCCGGCATCAGCTCGGCGTATACATTTGACTGCAAATCGAGATTTTAGTGACGTAAGTTGTGTTGTTTAGAAATTCTCTTAGCTCCTTTTCTGCAGAGTATTTCGTCGCGTCCAACACACTTTAGCAAAACTCCGTCGACAATCCGCAACCGGTTCCAAGCACGTCTTTGAGAATGTCTTATAAACTTGACAAGTAAAGGAATAGTTTTCTGTAAACTTTTACATTACACATTGTTCTTTTCCCTGCTACCTATTCAGCAATTTTATCTAGGAAGTAAAATATGTCGGTTTTATGATAGTGGCCTCCTCACTCAGAGTAAGCCATAAGCTTCTCTCTATGTCAGTTTTGCGAGTAAATTTCTTTATGCCTACAATCGAGTTTTTTATTTTTATATTTTTAGTGACAGTTTTCTGTTTACACGAGTGAAATATCCCATACTTTCAAACTTATGAAAAATGATCATGCACCCGGATAGGAGATGCTTTATTTCTTATGTAAGCGCAATAGTGTAAAAATGGATAAAATAAAGTTGATACAATACAGTTGAATACAGACCGTGACTGTGAACGTATGTATTCGGCCAGAAGATGGACAATGTCCGAAAGCGCTCGCCAACGGGAGATGGTGTACAGAAACCAATGAAGACGGAGAATAGAAGGTATGAGAAAATAAATATTCTTCATCCTTCCAACTTAGGTAATATCAATTCAATATTTCTGCGTTATTGACTTTTGTAGGAGAAGCGATTACCCTAATTTATGTACCAAGCCTAAACTAAATCAAGTCTTCTCTACAAAAATTCACTAAATCTCTTTTTTTTTTTTTTTTTTTTCCTTTTTTTTTATGACATGTCAACCTTTTGTCATTAACACCAGGGAGATATTTTTAGAAGCGGAAAGATATTTTAAAGAAGAAGAATTTCTTAGCAATAGGTCATGGTGAAGTGTAATGTATTGTTAATCCGAATAGTTATTATGTGGATGTAGAGAGTAATTTCTTTGTCCTTGGAAACTATGAAATTTACAAGAAAGAAAAAATTGAGAGAGAATAAAAAAGAAGCATTCTGAAAATGCATCGAGAAAAGATTCAATAGCCTGCCCTCTTTCAGAAAGTTCATTACAGAGTCGATGACTTTATCGTCGTCCAATAGAATTTCGTCTAGAGTCCCATTTAAGTTATATTTCTTCCTTGTTTCTTTATATTTTAGGCACTCTGTAAATATATGTTTGATGGTAAGAAGTTGTCCACAGACCTCACAAATGGTTGGGTTATCCTTTGCTATTATATAGCCATGAGTAAGTCTTGTGTGTCCTATTCTTAGTCCGGCTAATACCACTTCTCTCCTACGGTCAGTTGACATGGAACTGGACCCAAAACCGTGGGAGTAGATTTGATCTCGCGTAACTTGTTGTCTCTGGTTGACCACCATATATTTTCCCACAAAATCTTTCTCCACTTTCATGCGATTGAAAATATCGCTGCAAGAGTTTGATTATGCCTCACATACAACGGAATGTAAAAGATCTATTTCGAGATTTACTAGAAGGTAGGGGAAAATGGTAAAGTTAAGAAAAACATTTTAAATTTGGAATTCCTCATCTCAGCTGAAATCATAATATACATTTTAGCTCAAACCAAATGGGTTTAACTTAGAAAAGTCCTATGTTTCTAAAAAAAAAAATGCATCGAAAGCTAACTTGCTTAAGGTATAACACATTGCTTACAGTTGAAGGATTTATTTGCATAGTTATGTCTAGTTTGAATTACACATTTATTCCATTGAAGATTAATAGTAGTACAGTTTTTAGGATATCTCCATAAAATATTTTACCCATTTAAATATATTAGATAAATTATATATTTAAATATGTAAGAATGACGATAACGAAAGCATTGGCGCTCATTGATTGGCCGAAGGCGATCTAGCCGAAGAGAAGTGGTTACTGGAACACAGATAATCGGGGGGTTGGGGGGTGGGGGGTGGTTTCCGGAGGAAAATAAATCGTGGCGGCAGTATTAGGTGGCTGTGGCGGGAGACCGGTCCATTATGCCGGTCGGTCGCCCTATCGCATTACCGATATCCAATATGTCCGCGGCGATATGTCACTCGCCCTGACGTCTACCAGGATTACCTCTGGAGCTCCTTCCCCTTCTGCGAGCCAGGTCTTCCTGGATTGAAAGGGCGGCTCCTGGAGGGGACGTGGGTCTGAAGGAGGACATGGTTCCCGGGCCTCCTCGCTTGAACTCAATCCGCTATCAGGAATCTCTCTGTCAGAGGAAACTTCCCCCTCCCCCTGGACAATTAGTAAATTTGGAATTACCCTCGTACTGGCCTCACACACCACCACAGATATCTTTTTAATTGGAAAAGCGATAAAATTTGGACTGGATTAGCAGTTTATTTTGACGATTAAAAATAATTCTACCTTACTGAATATGTGCCAAATGAGCCGATATGATATTTTATTGTTGTTTTCTTAATGATAGATGAGGTAATATACAAATCCATAATAAGAAATAAATAATAATGGGGGATATAAACTCTGTATGGATGGCTCAGGGTTCCCAGAGAGATAAAAAAAAAAGATCCATTTGTTAGTTACTTAAATATTAACTTCTTTAATATGACCTATGGTTAGGGTTACTTAAATATTAACTTCTTTAATATGACCTATGGTTAGGGTTATCCCAGCTGTTAGATATCTTTCATGATAAAAATTAGATCTCCTACGTTTGAAATTCAACGAAGTCACCAGCACTATCAGAGTTCTTTACGTCTTGAGATACATTAGGTTGTGAGTTATGGAAATGTCAGTGTTGATTAAACCATTGAATTCATGAAATAATGAATGAAAACCGCTAAAAATAGTGAGTCAGAAAGAATTTATGTAATCTATACAATTTCCAATTTAGAATTATAAATTGACATTACTAGAGTAAATAACTAATTTGAACCTTAGTGTTAAAAGAAAACATTGGCTCTAGACTGACTGGAATGATAAGGATGGATCTCAATCACCAAACAATTTTCCCATTTACATTATAAAATGTCTTCTTACATATTATATATTATATTTTAAAAATTATATTTTACGACTACTGTTTTTAATAAATTATGGAGAAAACATTACAAGTACTGATAAGTATTATATTTGCTGTTCACCAGTATTATATTTAGCTGATTGACAAATTTAACCAACTATGTAAGTATTTTGCTAATTTTGCTTTTAAGTAAGCCTAAATTCATCTTAATAATAATATACATCCAAATAAGAAATATTGTTCTTCTCTTAATATGCCCTTGTAACCTTTTTTTGAAAAATTATTGTCAAACGTAAATATAAGAGTAACGTTGCCGCCTACTATATTTTGTAAATATTTTCCAAGGTAATATCGATCCCGCGAGGTTTTCGATTTTTCAGTTTAACCCTCATCCTCTTGTCTAATGACTGCCATGAACAGAAGCATCTAACGATACGTTAAGAAATAATTCTGCTGTACCGTCTTTTAAGTTACGTTCTTCATTACCTACTTTAATATGCAATATGTTAACTTTTATGAGCTTAGAGATAGGACTCGGTGAATGCGGTCTACGTTAGAACGCAATACATGTTCTTGGGAGGATAGAGGAATTAGTGAGTCGATGCTGGCTCTCGCAGATAGAATTAGCTTAAAAATAAGTCTTCATGAAGTCAGTCTATTTTATGAATTTTTAAAAATCATTCTTTTGTTTTTTGTACGGAATTAGTTTTCCTTTACTTTGTAAGTAGTTGACAAAACAAATGTCTTCTAAATTAAAGGGTACATGTTCTTTATTTTTTTTTTTAACTTATTCTATCCCCTCACTAACCTCTCTCTTAAAAAAAAAATTAAATAAGTTCAGTACCTTGAATAAAATTTCAAAAAGAAAGTAAAACCCGCTCTTCCTTCCTTTAAGTTACCTTAATTTTCTTTTGAAGTTTTAAGAGAAGTTTTTCAGTGGAATAGAAATGCTTGCCTTTCATGTACTTTAATTAGTAGCCCTTTTGTTCGTGCTCGTTAGTTTTGTCCGCGTCGGTAATCGGAAAAACTACCCCCTCCACCAAATTCTAGTACTTCAATTAAACAGTACACCAGTTGTGGCCTGGCAGGGGTGCTCTCTCCTGAAACTTTTCTACACAGTTAAATGAGCTGCGTTCCAATATGCCAACCTCAGCTGATTAGTTAGTTAATTATTCTCTTTTTCCTTATTTGAGAATTTGTATAAATGTTTTTGTTAAATGGTGCATTGTCTGGGTTAGTTCCATGTTTAGCCTTATTGTTGATAAATTAATCTTTTGTTGAATTTAAAAAAAAATGTAAGCGTTTTTACAATTTTAAAATAAAGTGGCTTGGTTCAGATAAAGGAAAAAAAAAAATAAATAAAAGGTTCAAAAATGCTCAAATGCTCTTTGATAACAATATTTTATACTTTCAAGTTGATTTTGGTTTATTTAAATTTTTTTTTTCGGTATTCGTGAAAAATTCATGAAATATGAGCTCTAAATGTAATTTTTTTTTTTTTTTCTTACTTTTAGTATTTAGCTTTAAAGTAAACCTAAAACAAAATTCTGTATGCGTAATATTCCAGAAAAGAACAATTTACCAGTCAGTAACACTGGGCAGTTAATAAGTTATCGCCTAAGAAAACAGTGTAAAATAATTACTACATTTTTGTTTTATTATTTTAAAACTGTAATTAACTTAATACTTATTTATTCCCTTTTATATCTACAAATAAAGTTAAAGGTATTTTTTCGATATTACTAGAAGACTTTCTAACATGATAAATAATATTCATAACATCACCCAAAAAGCAGATTAGTTTTTGGCCAGATAGTGTACGGATGCAATTTTATGTTTGTCGTTAACAATAAATATTCCAACAATAAATTTGATGAATATAAAAAAACACAGTTTCCTCATTTTTTGGAGTCGTAAGCACAATTCCTATTCGAAATTCTGGCAAACCCTTAAGCAAATTGTTCTATTACAAAAAATTGAATTATTTTTAAAAAACCTATTTAAAAATGCGACTCTGTATGTTGTTGCTGGAGAATAAATAATAAACTTTATTCAATAAATTTAGGTGTTTTGCAGGAAGAAAAACAAAAGCTATTGTAATTCACTGTCAATAGAAAAAAAAGTTACAAGGAAATTACAGAATGTAGCAAATAAATAAAAAACAATTTCTGGAATATTGTCTGTATACTTGTCTGCATAAGAAATTCACTCTTACTGTTCCTGCTTTCGCAAGCTTTTAAAATATACTATAAATATTTATACACATGTACACACACACATACACATACATATATAACCCCTAATTAACCGACGACTTTAGTAGGAGGGTAATGTTGACAAAACATCGGTGATGTAGCACAGAGCTGAAGCTTACAACAAAGCTTTCAAAGTGCAGGGGTGCGTGTGTTCTTGATAATCCTGAAGGAAGATGGTTAGTCTGGAAGCGTTCAGCTCCTGGAGTTAGTGGCTGGAAGCTGTCACTGTGCGCCCTGGAGGATTTGCTCCCAGGATATACCCCTAGCTCGGGGGCTCAGCACTGGGGCTTACTCTTGATAAACTGATATTTGTTTTACTCCGGCTTACTACCCCTAACCGGGATATACCGCGTCTCCTAGGGACGTCTATCTTCCTGCCAATACCCTTCCCAGCAGACGGCTAACTCAGGCAGGCGTCTCCGAGGCATCGCCCTGATTACTGTTACTTTGTTTTTGTTACTTGTCCCGTATTATCTTGTGCTTTTTTTTTTTTTTTTTTTTTTTATATATAATGGCACTTCGAAATGTTCAAACTCATTGAATTATATTGACGATATCAATCGACTTTACATTTGCAGCTTCTTCATGAGTGCCCACACTCATCAAATGTACGTATAATTTCAAAACCAATGCTCTTTAAATAAAAAACTAATGAAATTCATAAAACATTTCTATTAATAAATTGAAGTAAATTAAAGAAGTGAAAAATGATGTAATCTTTAAATAACGAGATATATCCTTTGTTGGCTCTCTTATGATGGATAGGGTAAAAATATGGTTGTAATGCGTGTGTGTGGGTGCGTCCAATCCGAAATTAACAAAATCAATGATTTATATATATATGTGTGTGTGTGTGTGTGTATATTTATATCTTATGTCATTGCAATTTTTCTTTATTTTGTAGAAAATATATCATAATTCTGTAGCTGTTTTTATTTCACTTAATATTTAACCAATAAAATAGCTCCCTCATTGTTTGTGTAGAATATAAATAGAACCCGAATAATCAATATCACATAATACACTTATATTACAAGTTAAATGCTAAACGGGAATGTGAAATTAATCCTCCAGTTAATTTAATATGATGATTATGAGGAGATATGACGTTAATAAAAATAAATTAATGTTCCCGCGTATTTTTCTTCAGAGACAAAAATATATTAAAATTGGTCATTGTTTTTTTAATGCTTTTAAACAAAATTACTAAATTTTCCTTTTGCGGATTGTTTTTGTGTGTCTTAGAACAAGCAATTGAATTGTCAAGACAGCGTTAAAGGCCATAGCTTGAACCAAATACAAATAATTACTTAGGAATGGAGTTGCCTTCTTAATCAGTTCTTAGTGGATATACACTTTTTTTTTTCAAGAAGATTACCCATTCAAAATTTAGGGAGATTGAAAAAGCAAAAAATTAACTTGTTGATTTTTCAGAATCTCTTTTCCCCTCAGCCGCAGTGTTGTCCCTTTTTTCTTTTTTTTTTTCTTTTTTTTAATGTAGGTAGAATTTCATTCTTCAGAAATCACACTCATTTAAATTCAAGGCTTCTTTTGTGGGGGCTCTTCCATGTTTATTAGAAATATTAAAATGAATGAGCTGAAGCTAACGAGTTCTCTGCTTCTTCTATCTATCTCTTTGCTAAGTCGGGAAAATTGATGTTTCTTCTTCCTTATATATATCCCATCATGAGGTCTCCTTTTCAATCAGAAGAGTACCCCGGCTGTTTGAGTTGTAGGTTTGCGTGGCCTCAAGGCTTGAGAAGGCTCAAGGAAGTTGGAAGTCTCCTTTTGATTTTAAAGGCAAAGAAAGAAATATGAAGGACCAAATGAAAGGCAATGAATGATGATTTAATGAAAATATTAGCTTTCGTTTTGATTTTTTGCTTCTTTTTTTTTCTCTCTACAAACTACTTTATTCTCAAAAAAATGCCTTATATATTCCATATTTTTTTGTTTCTTTGTGTTGACTGAATTCATTTCTAATGTCGACTTTCTATGTAAATTAAGCTGTATAATATAATTTTAGTGCTCTTGTATCTACTCTCGTCTTATCCCAAAAAATAAGTCCGTCAAGAAAGGAGGTGTGTAATCTAAGCATATTTCACATGTTTCTTTAATAAAAGAAGAAATTAAATTTACAAGCCAGAGAGAGCTAAGGTTTTCACTTAATTTATTATTTAAAAATTATATATATATTATTATATTATATAAGTGTTTTTTTATTTCGCTAAAAGTAACAATGATATAAAGAATATCTTATTCTATTTATTTATTGACGTTTATATAAGACTCACTTTCTCTAATTTCATCAGCAAACAAAGCACTATATAATAGTTTTGTAAAAATAGGTAAAATAATGACTTTGTTTTCTTCCTGATAATAAAAGTAAAGGTCACTCCAAGTTTTAGATATAACCTTAATAATTTTCTTTATATGCGTGCTCCATAAACATTTTTTACAACTTAATTTTACGTCAGCTTTAATTGATTTGAATTGCCTTAAAAACTGATGATTTCTATGACTATTGCCATTACAATCATATGACCTTCTTCTAAACCATATATTCCCTGATTTCAAGCAAGATCAAGCTTCTCAAATGATTTTTGAAAAGAATATTAAACACTCTAAGATGATTTTAGTTGGGGTTCGGTCAAGGTAGACCCAAAAAACACCAATTTAAAAAATACATTTTTTAAATTTGTGTTTTTTGGATCTACCTGGACCGAACCCCAACTAAAATCATCTTAGAATAATATCTACGGTCAACAAACTCTCCTTTTGAATATTAAACACTGAATCTGTAAGGCAAAAACATAAAATCCTGAATAATTAGAGAAAAGTTTTAATTGTTCCAATTTTGCACTTTTACTTCCTTATAGGAAATCTGCTAAAAAAAATTGTCATCGTCAAAATGAACATAAAAGTAATCTTGGGCTCGTCCATGGGTGACATAAAGTAATAATAATGTCTTTGAAGATAAGGCTCATTTGAAGCATAACCATACAGTTTGCCTTGTATTTTATCCGAATTCCGGATTTTTTTTTTTTTTTTTGTAATAGTTTTCAAACTAACCTATATGTTGTCCAAAATAACCCAGCAATATGTATCTGATTGTAAGATAGATATGGAACCCCCTTGAGATCGGTTCAATTTCCTCCCTAACCTATTGTTTACTAACATCCAACAATAACCTTATTCTGTTTTTAAGCAATTCCGTTTATCCATGAAGACGTTCCCATTTGAGCCATTTCTTCTTGCTGACTCCAGGAACTCTGGCAATATTTGGCTAAGACTGGGTATGGAGGGTAGGTAGATTGCTCTCATGAAGATTAACGACCCCCTCGTAAGCAACCACACCCCTTCCTAGGTGGAGGAAGCGAATTCCGCTTCAGATTTACCTATAATATACGAGGAATGTAAATCGTAACCCTTAATGAATTTGAAATTAAGAAGAGTACTGTAAACTAAATATTTCAAATTTTTTCAGAAAAAAAAATTCTTCTCTTGGGAAATAAAACATGTACATGTATCCATGCATCGAATGTGTTCGACCATACCTCAGTATCTTCACCAGTCGCACAGATGGAGTAATCTCAAAGATACGGACTGGTCAGGTTATATTACTCCCGGCTAGTTAACTTTGTGAATATTTTGTGCAGGTCATACTCCTTCTCCCTCAAATGTGTTAATTCCCAGTGGACTGACGAATCTCATTTACCTTGGAGTCAATACTCTTTTCTGCTCCTAGGAGAATGCTAGTTGGTTCTCACTCTGCACACTCTGAGGGACTTGACAACTAATCCTACTGAAATAAGTAGACATATAGGCTACGAAATCTTTAGTCGAAGGTAGATTTAGTATAAGATGAAGTTTATTAAAGCATATTTGTACCTTTAATTAACTTTCCAAAATTGTATTTACTTAATTTTTAAATCTCCGTTATTTATTGGTAAAAATATTATTAAAAATCAGGCAATTTATATGATTTTTTTTTTTACGAAACAATTCTTTGTAAATTTTTAATCATGGAGTATAATCGTTTTGTTTGTTTCAGACAAGACTAAAGATTTATTTTGAATTGAACACCATTGAATTGTCGTAAACTCAAATTGTAGAATTTTAGTCAATTATAAATTAGATAACAGTTTTCGTAGTGTAAGCGAAGCAAAGTAATATTTTTACTGAAAAGCTATTTCATGTCCTGAGGTTTCAGAAATATTTGACTGTATCCTTTCCTAATTTTCCCGCTAGTCTAAATCACAAGAAATATAACAAACAAAGTAATATTATTAAGTTATTATTCTTTTAACGAATTCAGAAGTGATACAGCTATTGAGATTTTTCTCCGTTCCTACCTAACTAAGTACCATACATTATACTCACTAATATATAAATATAAATACATAAATATAAACGCCGTACAAACAACATTTTAAGTTTTCCTGAAGAGATTCAGAATATAGTTTTTGAATGCAAAACAAAAGATTAAGTTAGTTTTTGTGCAAAATCGCAATACCTGAAACGACTAGTTTAATTAAGTTAATGAAACCCTACACGGACTTTTTTATTGATAAAAATAATATGTTAGAAGAGTGAGGGTTTACGAAATTTCAATCGACTACGTTACCTAGGAATTCTCTTAGATTACACAGTTCTAGCGTGACTAATTTTTTGTTTGTTTCTTTAATCTTAGTTTACTATGATAAGGTAATAAATAGTATGTGTGTGGGTTTTTACATATTAAATATAATAATAGTTCAATAAATAAATACTCTCAAAGTATTAATAATACCATAAAAGAGTGTTGTGTTTCAGTATAATGTTTAAGAAGCCATTTCTTGGCATGAAACTCAGCACTCAGCCAGTTAAATGGATGTAAATTCGTTGTGTAAAAATAACTAAAAAGGCGCCTTTGAAGACTAGTAGATTATCTAACCGTTGGAAAATGTATTATAACTTTTATCTTGTGAAAAAAAAAAAGTGATTCTTTCTAAGTCTTCATCTTTTCTTCTGTACATTTGCGAGCTGCGCCTCTTTCAAAACAAACTCCCTCTTATTTCAAGACCTATGCTCGCTTAAATTGCTTGTTTTCTTCCCCGTCGTGTAGGGGAGGAATGAAGAAGGCTACCGACTCCCTTATGTAAGACTTTTTCTTTTCTTTCCCCCAGGAACGGAAGAGATGAAATGGAGGCGGAGGACCTCTCTGCAGGCCGAGAAAGAACAGGTAAGTGCTGCTGCCTACGGATATATGCAAATCTTATAAGACATTTTCTCCCCATTATCTTGCCTTAATTTGTCAGTAACATCCCTCAAATTCCTGTACACCTACCTTCTGGCCACTTACTTTTTTTCTTTAACAAATTCAAATTCCACTGTGCTAGTAGGAAAATTGAATGTGATCTTCTTGTTTCATTGCTTATTTGCAAATGGCTTCTAACTCTCATACGAATATGAAGTGATCGCCAATCAACTTCACCTCAAGTCCTGATTAAGCACAACTTAGGTTAAAATAATATTGAGCATAGATTAAAGTATTAAATGATCTTTAACGGGGCAAAAAAATAAGTCTGCTTATGGTTTTGTTTTGAGTATCTTTATATATACTTCTATATAATTGTAATCGCCATAGAACTGTTTTATGAGCCTCAATATTAAATATAAACTTTCTCTAATTAACAGCTGTGCAAAATATAAATATTATTGTTTAGCCCCTCTCTAAAGCTATGAATATTTTACTAAAGAATATATAATATATCCGTATGATGAAAACATGAAATATAATTGTGATTATAAATTAAAATTGTCGAATTGGGCAACCTGTAGAATAGTATTCACAAAAATATTGTCAATCCTCGCCCCAATCAAAGACAATAAAATATATTCGGGGACCTTAACACCAAAAATAATAAAAACCAATCTATTTCAAATTTTTAGTAATTACTATATGATTAATTTGTCGAGATTACTTGTTTAGGCTTTAGAAATCAGTCTCATATATGAGCAGAAGATAGAGTTCCCACTCTATTCTTTTAATAATTTAATTGAATTTTATCTTGACAGGTACATACTAAGTAGAGGACTCACTATAGATCCAGCCCCAAAGCTGGGTAGCAAAGTAGGATAACCTGGCTGGAAATGTTTATGAACCACTCGGCTGTCTTTAACCTTTGTATTTGGCTCTTTTAAAAATTATTGCTAAGTATAAACAATAATGTTAAATGGCGATTAAAGAAAAAAAAAAAAATCAGACACATCTAAAATCGTACAAAACCCTTCTTATTTTTTTCATTTATGTAAAACTTATCTAACACATACAACAATCTCCAAACTTTTTGATATAAGTTCGTTTTATCCCAAGATTTTCTATGTTATACATGTGTAGATCCAACGAGCATCATACTTTTCCGGTAACATATAGAATTATATCGTTCTTTTCCGGTGTTTGTGTCGCCCTGGACAGGCGACTCAATAGAACGCATCCATCTGTCACTGCCTCCTTTGAGGACCAGAGACGCTGTCTTCTTACGAGTACAAGCCCCGGTCGGCGGGGACGAAGACGAAGTAAGAAAGGAAAACGGAGGATGATGGAATAAGGGAAGGAAAAGAAAAAAAAAAGTTGTAGGTAAAGAAAAGCCGTAGTTGCTGCGGTTGACTTATTATAACCCTGGGGACGTAGCAGTTAGGTTAAGGGGGCTGTGCGGTAATCCTCTGCCGGGTCGTACGATAACGACAAAACTTCGGGGAGGGGCTCGGAGTAATGGTGCCTTGAGATGGCAGTGCCTCACTAATTACGCGGCTCATTACGTCGCGAACGTTTGACGAGCAGTCCCCCACTCCTACCTGCTGATGCTATGCCTCATTAGAGCAATTCTTGGCCCATTTAAGTGTTCTATGTAAAAGTCGCGGTATACCATACCAACAAATTGCAAACCCTCCCAGAAATTCCCAAAAGTAACATTGTACAAAATGGATTTTGGCAAGGGGTAAGATTATTTTACCTTATGAAATTAAAATACCCTAAAAAGCAAAGCATATCTCTTGTTTTTTTACATTTTTTCGTTATATTTCATCTTTCTTTGTTTTACTAAATTCTAGATTGTCTTTGAAAACCGAATAAAGTTTCAGATTATAGCATTTCAAATCTCCTTCGACTATACTATATAATATTATATTAGTATTATTATGTTTTCTATACATATTATTATTACAATTTTACTAATTTCTTTATTTAAAACAAAAATTTTTTTAAGTCCATAAAGCGTGTCTGGTTCATCAAAACCAAACAGTTTTATAATTCTTTATAATATGATTTTTGTAATAAAAGTTTATTATGTTCACGTAGGCTTCGACGGTCGTCAGATGTATTCACTGTTTCTTCTTCCAGGTTGGACCGTTTCAAATTGTTGTTATTTGCCGAGCTTTCGCACATCATGTGATGGCTTCTTCAGGGCTGAAAAGAGAATGAGAGTTGTAAATAACCAAGAATAATGAGCCATCGAAATAACCAAGAATCCGAAAAATATCAACAGAGAAGACGGATACAGACTGAGCAAAAACTGGAAACCAGCGCTAATTGACAAGAGGATCCAACCAATCAGTGACCAGCCACCTGACTACTCCAGAAACCAGCCGCCAGAACACAGTATCAACCAATGGGAAAGCAGGCTTCGCCCATGGACCAGACCGTGCCGGGATTATACATCACCTGGTGTATAAAACATGGTAATTATGTACCACCTGGATTATAAAAATCTCTCTTTTACAACTCTCATTCTCTTTTCAGCCCTGAAGAAGCCATTACATGATGTGCGAAAGCTCGGCAAATAACAACAATTTGACACGGTCCAACTCGGAAGAAGAATCGGTGAATAAAGTTTATTATTTTAACAAATTTTAGAAACTTAAAAGGCATTTTACTCATTATTTTACACAGAAAAAAAAAATATCTCTCACTTTTTGTTTTTATCTTTACATAATAGGTTTATATAATTATCTAGTGCCTGGTTCATCATTATCAAATTGTTTTACAATCCTCTACAATATAATTTATGTATTAAAAGTTTATTATTTTAACAGATTTTAGAAACTTAAAAGGCATTTTACTGATTTTTTTCCACAGAATAAAAAAAAAATATCATTTTTTGTTTATATCTCTCTATAATAGGTTTCCATAATTATCTAGAATTTTTTTTTTTTTAATCGCACTTATTTACTAAAAAATAGAGCAGACAATAATAAGCTATGAAGAAAAACTCGAAACCTTGCCTTTAATATTGTTATAGTTTTAAATATCCCTCAATCCTATCAACCTACAACTTTCCTTTGTTAATTTTTCTTATTTCAAATAATAACCGTCTGATCAATTAACTGTTTTGATAAATAGTTCGGATTTTTCTTTACATTTATTTTCTTAAAAATATACCAATTTAAAAAATAAATAAAATATGGCTTGGTCTTCTTTAAAGGCTTTACAAAGGATGTAATATGGAAAAGTCACTGTTACAAAGTTGAGAAGCTTTGTCTCAGGTGTGTCAGGTTATAGGATAGGATGAGCTCAAAGGGAGGCCAGGTCGAAGGGAAAATAAATTAATTCGAGGACGGGGGCTGTGTGTCCCCGGACCTCCCTCCAGAATCTCCTCCAGCGGATAGAATTACCCAGCACAACTCCGAATTTTTAATTCGGGGAAGGAGTCCTATTGTTGTCCGAAGTATGGGGAAGACTGCCCCCCGTCCGAGGAGTGGTTGGTGGGGCGAGGACAAGGGGGGGTTGACGGCTTCAATTTATTTCCACCCCCCACCCCCACCCCTTTCCAATCTCAATCCTGGGCCGCCCCCACTGGATGGAGTATAAAACGGAACATCCGGCTCATCCATGAGGGGGAAAAGGGCTTTTCCACCGTTCAGCTCTCTGTTTTTTAGCATCATCTCCCCAAATGGATAAACCAAAAATGAGATTTCTGTATATCCCCCTAATACGAAATACGAAAAAAATACATGCGTGTGTGTATTATGTATATCCTTCCAATATGTTTATTTTTTTTCTCTCTTACCTCACTTATTACAAAAAAAAAAGAAGTATGAAATCAAAGCACTAGACGACTCTTTTTATATATTTTTATATAATTTTCTGTTTAAATATTATAAATTTTACATTTATATTTTTTATAAACTATATAAATGTATTTACCGTTTCTTCTTCCGGGTTGGACCGTGTCAAATTTTTGTTATTTGCCGAGCTTTCGCACATCATGTGATGGCTTCTTCAGGGCTGAAAAGAGAATGCCTTATTCCCTTCTCTTTTCAGCCCTGAAGAAGCCATCACATGATGTGCGAAAGCTCAGCAAATAACAAAAATTTGACACGGTCCAACCCGGAAGAAGAAACGGTAAATACATCTGACGACCGTCATAGCCTACGTGAATATATAAATGTAATAAAATAATATTTATTTGTATTTTATAAAAGGTTATTAGATTTGTATCTCCATATATTTATTTTTTTCTATAACATTATATTTCAGCTATAAATGTTTCGCCTATAATACTTTGTTGTTACTACTAAACAATAAATAAAGGTTATTCAATATTTAGAATATTTTAATTTAAAAATACAAGTTTGAAGATTTGGAAACGAAACAGGATTTTATCCAATAGTGCTATTTCAAGCATCCCGATTAATATTTGAATTTAACATTTAAGTATTTCTCTACAATACTATTTTTGTGGCTTTGTTAATACTTAAATTTCCTTGCAGGTAATGCATAAAGTTTTCTTGGCGTTCCTAAATTTAAAATAATAATCCAAAACTGTCAATAAGTTTAATAATTTTTATGAAGTTGATTCTATAGGTTTTTTTTTTTTTTTTTTTTACTTTTAAATTATACTTTGTCCAGGCAAAATTAATTATAAGTTTTGCTCAAGCTTATTTTACCTAACTATCTATTAATTGAATGTGTTATTGTTTACTTTAGCGTATGTAGTTAGATCACGCTTCCGGGTAATATCTGCCTGGAAATCCGACATATTTGACTGAAATTTACTCTCTGATCGGGGCTCCGTGGAAAACCCCACCGCGGGAAGAAATTTGAATTTCTCTTATGAATTA
This sequence comes from Oncopeltus fasciatus, assembly GCA_000696205.2. Classification (NCBI taxonomy): domain Eukaryota; kingdom Metazoa; phylum Arthropoda; class Insecta; order Hemiptera; family Lygaeidae; genus Oncopeltus; species Oncopeltus fasciatus. Next base: position 290,637 of record KZ806891.1, read on the forward strand.
TCCTAGCTAGAGATATCAGTCTCTGCGGATTCTATCGCGCAACCTCTTTGGATTACCAGAGAGAAGAAGCAATCCTGATCAGATTCCGAGAGACATAAAATACATTAACGTTCTCTCAAAAACACTCTTAAGAAAATTACCTTTAAAAAAAGGGAATTGGTGGCAATTGATTTTTTTTTTTTTTTTCTTATTCCCTCTCCCACCCCCATCTTCAATTGAAAGGGAGTAGTAATCTTCAGGTTTTCTATCTGACATTTCTCCCCTCTTAAGGAAGAGTAAGGTTAATGAATTCCAATGGGCTGAGAGGTAGGGTTAATGAAGTTTCGCCGGAGATCGATGCCACTCTGAGAGCTCGATGAAGATTAGTCCGAACATCTGGGTTAGGGGAAAAGAATGAGGGGGCCTTAAGAGGAGATAACCTAATTCCTATCTCGGTCTCTCCTGCACTACCAGAGGGCATATTACTCTTCTCCCGCTTCGGTCTATTTCAATAGTTGGGAAGAAGTAATCGAATCTTTTATTTATTTAAAACCTGCATCACGCGGATAAGAACAAAACTCTATTGGTTGTCCTTTTCCTACAGGATAATGCAAGGGACGGTGCTCTTTGAAGCAGGATTTGCTTCTGATAAAAAGTCCTATGGTTGCTGCGATAGAACAACATCCTTTAATCACTCATATAATAGATTTACTTCGAATTGTTTTATAAACATTCATTCCTTGCCTACATTTCTCCCAGATTGCATTAAATACTTCACTTAGGAACTTCGCTTATTCTTAATGAATAAATCTAATGAAGGGTAAGAGAAGGATTAGAAGGAAATCTTCATTTCTTCGTGAAATGGTGTTATATAGTTCATGGAGAGTAAGCTTATACCGCAGTTCTTTTAAAACGTTTGTGTAAAATAGTTACCATATATTAAGGGAGACATTTTATAATGATTTAATTAAAAAAGTAATCATTTTCAATTATTTCTATCCATCTTGAAAGAGACTGGGAACTGTACCTAGTTGATGCAGCCCCTATGAGAGGGGTTCTTTGTGAATATCCCCAACCCCCTTTACTCGCGTCGGTTGCTATTACTCGCCTGACCCAGTCCGAGGTGCCTCAAACTAAGGGAAGCCTACAGATGGCCGGATAGCCTCGTCTAGGAGGTGCCGCAAAGTCCTTCACTGAGGGCCGTTTCCACATCGTCCATTCAGAGTGCTGAGGTCAGAGGAAATTGCATCAGCGGGCCCCGTGCCTCTCCTCCCATCGCTACTGGACCCCAACTAACCTCTCACTACTCCCACAACGATAAAACGATAATAAAGCTTTTTTTTTTTTTTTTTTTTTTTTTTTTGCTGTGTTAGCCTCCCTTGCAACCACTTAACCACTTAGGGTCATTGGAGGGAGGGGCTATCTACAGGTTGCCACCCCATTCTAAACACCCATGGCTCAGGACAAGCTTCTATTTATAAATAAAAGATTGACCTGGGCGGGATTTGAACCCGAGGCGTCGGGATTGCGAGACCCGTACGGATCCCCTGAGCTTGCCTGGCGCCCCGATAATAAAGCTTTCAACAGCTTACTTAGTTAGAGTGATAAGCAATAATTCTGATCGGAATTAGTTAAGTAAATTCCTGAGCTGGCACAAGTTTGTGTTTAGATACTGCGTTATTGTTCGAACTTATCTACATAAGATGTCTGAAATAAATTTTTTAAATTTATTATATATATATAATCATGGATTTTCCATAAACATTGTAAACTTTAATTGGAATTTTAAATTAATTTCAGTGTATTTGGCACCGTTATGAAGAAAGCCATCGATGCAGTTCTATGTAAAGAAATGCTATTTAAAAGGAGAGTTTGTTGACCGTAGATAATATTTTCTAAGATGATTATTAGTTGGGGTTCGGTCAAGGTAGATCCAAAAAAACACAAATTTAAAAAATGTATTTTTTAATAAAGGATTATCTGCCAACGTTTCGGCTTACATTGTAATCCTTTATTAAAAAATACATTTTTTAAATTTGTGTTGTTTTTTTTTTAATCTACCTTGACCGCACCCCAACTAATAATCATCTTAGAAAAGCTATTTATTCATTCTATTGATAACAGAGTATTTTTTGTTACTCGGAGTTTTTGGGAAATATGATATTTTGCTGGTTCAGCTAGGAAATGCTCGATGGCATAATTTTAGGCCATAACAATTGGTTATGTTTGGGTATTGGCCTTATAACCTGATTTTCGTTGAGGAAATAAGGAAACCCCCAAAATAAGAGGCTTCATCCATTTGCGGAGGGAAGGGGTCACGTCCCCCGAAGGGAGAGGAAAGCCTGCCGATTTTGTTTGTAGTTATGAGCCCCCCACCCCCAAAGTTGCTCGTTTAAATAGAAGTTTCGGGGGCAAATCCCACCCCCACCCTCCCGTTTACCGAAGTGGAGGTGCCCGGCCTCACCTCTCAACTTTCTCCATTTACCTATATTTAATGAGTTATAACCCGTAGTTTAGTCTGAAGGGGGGGGGCTTCAGTCCTGTGTAACCCGTCTTTACCCCCTCCACCCCCACTGCCGACCGTAATTACTTTATTTTGTGGGGCCTCTACCCCTCTCTGGGGTTATGGGGGCGCGGCAAGATAGTGCCCACACGGTCTCCATTAATTAACGTTCGTTTAGGCCGAAATAATTTGCTCTTTTGTCGTCCCTTTTGTCTTCTAAACAGAACCCTCCTGAAGCTTACTCAGGTTTTCCTTTCCATATCCCTTTTAGTCTGATTATTTTGAAATGGGTTGAGTACTTTGACAGACTTGGTAGTACTCCATTTAAATATTTTATCGCGATTCCACACGAACGGTTTGATTTATATTCTTTTAAATTATTGAAAAATAAAATCATTTGTCTATTGGAAGTTCGAAGTCATGTATTAATTTTTTTAGTAGAACGTGAGGTAGCCTGCAGAATTTCTGCAATTTCAGCATGGTGTGATCTTCATCGGCTGAGGGCAAATCGGGCGGTCGGGATCTTGGATATCCTACGGGACATGCGCTTAAGAATATTTAAAAATGACTAAAGGAGACTAATGCGACTGCTGTACTAGTGGAACAGTGCAGTAGGCTGTATGGCACGTGTGAAGGGTCTCTATTGGGGCAAGACACCTCACTAAAATCAATCTGTTCCCAGTAGCTATAGAGCCGTTATAAAGCTCCAAAATTATTTTCCTTCTCTCGTCTTACCCTGTGAATAATCGCAAATGCTCCCTGTTACGTATCCAATGCACCGTGGTTTTAATATCCCTTTTGTGTCAGGATCTCATTTCTTCCCGCTTCACCCTTTTCCACAGTAAACTGCCATACCATCGTAATCCACTAGCACAGACCATGGCTTCCAATTCCAACCACTACAACACTCCCCGTCGACTCAAACGAAGATGGCCCCGTGACCTCCTGGAGACATAGTCTGTAAATAATTTGAGAGTGGTGTTATTAGTCACCTTCTCTCCTCGTGTCATTTTTACTTTTTATTGTAATCAAATTACAAAATGTTTTTATTTTTAACAGAATGTAATAAATGAATAAAAGTTTTAAAAAATCTTCATTATCATTTGAATTATGAATTTAAAAAATATTTAGAACGAAATAGGTGCAAATGTAACTAATATTCTCTCGTCTTGAAAACAGCTTGTCCTGTAGTGGTGACTCCACTCTACAGACTCCTCATCATTTGGGTAAGTTGATCTCTGGCATTGGGGTGGGGGAGGGAGATGAAACGCGGTTTGAGTTCATTCTCGGGTAGTTATTCCCTAAGAAGTCCCCCCCTCCGCTTCTCGTAGAGGCAGCCGAAATTCTCCTTATAATAAGAAGGGGAGAATGGCCGCTGATAGGACTCTGGGTCCCCAGCGACTGCAGACAATGGGACGAGGCGGGGAAATGAGAGAGTCACTCACTCTAATCCCCGCAAGACCCGCCTCGTCCTTCACAAAGGACTCGCTCGCTCTCTCCTCGCTGACATAACAGTTCCAGCCTCCTACAGATCCTTATTGTCTTCTCTCTACCCTCTTCTCCTCTTCACATTTTTTAATTTGGCTTTTTCCCTAATTATCATCATTAGAGTTTCCGTAAACCCAGTGTTTTTTGCCTTTTTGAAATTCTGGAAAGCATCTGTAATGTTGTAGCGCATTATATAACCGTCTATTTACACTGTACCGTCAATAGCGCAAGTTTATCTATCGGGATATAGTTGTGCTAACCTGATATATTCACTCGTAATTGAAAGCGAAGGTCAGTCTTCACAACTTTTTCATGTTGAAATAAGAAATAAGCTCCAGGATTTTAATTTATGATGTTTAAACATAATTTTAAAATTGCTATTTTAATTTTTCAAATCTTAATTTCTAAGTGCCCATTCATATATATATANTATATATATATATATATATATATATATATATATATATATATATATATATATATATATATATATATATATATATATCCTAAATCAGAAAACATCCAAACAAAGCAATATAAAAGAAATATAATTGCCTAATTATTTTCTAAAATTACCTGCCCGTGGTTGTAATGTCTAGTAATTAACTGGATCTCGCCAGTCTTTTATGTCCAATTTATTCGGAGGTTCGACAAACTTGCTCACGCATCTGACTATTGGTTTGTAAATCAATTAATTAAATGAATTTATGGTTCTAGTACGTTTACTGGTAAGATGGCGCCTGCTCGTCTTTGGTTCAATTAGGGTTATTATTAATACGGCGGCATGTCCATTTCAAAAATGGGGTATTGAAAAGAGAGAAAATACAGTGGGATGGTATAAATGGAGAGTTAGTTTGTTTGACCGTAGATATTATTTCTAGATGTTAAAGTAGATTAAAAGAGAATAAAAATTTAAAAAAATACATTTTTTTTTTTTTTAAATCTATTTTTTGTATCTACCTTGACCGAACCTCAAGAAAAAAACATCTAATAGTGAGATGGTATGTTTTTATGTATAACCATGTCTTTACTCTATTTATGGCAACAGTTTAATTTATCTTAAACAAATGGGTAGCCCACTCATATATGGGCGAAATAAAGTCCTACTTGAAAAATTCAAGCAATCTATAGTTTTTTGTGTGTGGATCAGTCATCAAAAGACTTTTTGCCTTTGCTCACTAACTGGATTCATTAACACGTTGGACCAATAAGAAGACTAGGGAAAAGGTAAAACCGAACACAAATTGAACAATAAAGTAAGTCATGAAGTGGCTAAAATATATTACATTTTTTTAAACATCCCGCACTCCTTAGCCCGATTATTGCAAAAACTAATTGTCGCTGATATACGTCACTAATTATTCTTAGTTATAACTATAATTAGTAATGCATATTACTAAAAAAAAATTTTCAATACTTTTAAAATAGAAAAAAGTATAATCTTCATTTTATTATTGAAACAAACGATGCTTGCTTCTCAAAGAACCAAGAAGTTTATCAATTACTCAAATCTCTGTTCAAAAGCTTTCAGCTGGTTGAGAGGACACATTGAGGATGAGTAAATTACATTATTAATAAATTTTTATTATCTAAAATACTTATAATGTTTTGATTCAATGATATTTTAATTTTTTAATCTTGAAGTTTACTTTAATTCATACCTAATAAAATTCGATTCATTTCGTAATAATTATTTATTTACATCCTAAAGTATTATTTATTCATAACCATTATATGGATGGCCATTATCTCAAATTAATCTATGACCATCCCCCTTCTCTTAACTGATGCGTTTAGAGGTTAGGTTGGCCATCTTGAAGTACTTATACTGTGCAGCTATATTCTATGTATAACTTTCAATGCGAAAACCTATTAAATATTCTACGTGTCTTAAATCAATATTTAAAATTCGAATGCCCACTTATCACCTTTGTTAATAATACCTTACGTTTTCTGTCACACACACACACAGTTCCATGAAGAAATGATTTTATTATCTACAACCCTAGCCATTTCAACCACCGTATGGAGTTACTTGGCAAACCATTTATTGTGAGCTATCAATGAAATGCCAGCCTTGACATGTCACTTGACACTGAATTATGATCTGTTGACATATTGATCAGATGGTCAGTTCTAATTAGTCCGTCAGGTGAGAGTAGGAAGGCCTCGGGGGAGAAATGAGAGAGGCCTAAATATAAAGTGGGGGGGGGGGTGACGTAGGAAGGTCGTGGTAGGTCAAAGGTGAACAGCACTCAGCCGGCTTGTGGGGAGTCCCCTCTACTCTGTCCTATAGACTCACAGCTGATCGGAAGGATTCATTTTAAAAATAAAATGTCAATGTGTTTGTATACACTCACACACATTTCTAAATTAAACGAAGTATTTAAGAATCAATTAACTATTATTAAATTTGATTTATAGAAAAAGATTGAAACATTTCGAAGTGATTAGCGTTAATGATTAACACTCCACGAAGAAAAATAGATAAAATGAAATATGATGTCAATTGAAATTCAAAGCACACACACAAGAAATCGTTTTCCATACACGCATCCGTGAGTTAGTACAGAAGCACACTCGAAACTCACTGAAAAATACATTGATTGGCAATTGTGTATTTCGTATGCATATTACAATTAAAATAAAACAAAGTTGACTAAACACCACACTATATATTGCAATAAAGAAATTAAAATTGGCTGTAAAATATTAACAAATGTTGTAAAGTGTGAAAATAAGTCACAAATAACCTGTCACTCAGATATATATATATAAGGGTTTTTTAAAAGAAGGTTGGGAAGGGCGGTAATCTATGTATATGCCCGCTTTACCTTCCCTTGTGACGTCACGCATCAAACTTCATACTACGCCATTAAGCTCGTTACATCAAGTCAACTCCCACTCTGGCGTTTATAACCTAACAAAACATATGACAATTCCTATCATATTGATGATAGTAAGTATAAATAACTTATATTTTTAAGTGAGTCACAAGTATAAATTACTAACCTGGATATGTGATTCTGCAAATCAACAGCCCTCTATTCAACCTTCTCATTCCAATCATCTGGGATGATATAGATGGGATGCATCTAGTTGAAAAGGGTCTGCGTCGCCACCAAGAAACCGGAACCACGAATACCCGCTGTCTAGAGTTCAGAAACTAAAAATAAGATGAAACGAAACGCACTGAAAAAACAAGCTACCTCGAACGAACTAGCAACTAAAGAACTATTTCATTTGTTTAAAATAGCCGACACCTCTTAGTGCTGGCAACCCTGATTACTGTTAATATATTTATAAGTTTTAATATAAAATATCACATTTATTAGTAAATATATAATCTTGAAGAAGAAAAAAAAATTTTTTTTAATATTACGATTGTAACACGGCTATTTGTTTCACAAACATCTTGAGAGAAGATGTTTGCAAAACAAACATCCCCAAACCCTCTGTCCCTAAAAAAAAAATTGGCAGGTGATAAACAGATTAGGGATTTAATTATCCTATCAATTTTTCTAAAACCCAAACCTTAAGAACAATCATGATTAATTTTTTTAACATGTTTTGTTTAATATGTTTCAGCTTTCATGAATCTCCACCATCTAAGAGGTTTCTGAATTATATTCTTTCTAGTTAACATGAATGACTATTCCATCACTATTTCCTTCAATAATATTCAGCCCAGTTTGCCTTCATTATTATACTTTACAACCAGTTTTTCTAAGACATAAAGAATATTTTGCTCAAGAAAGTTTTTAGTTTAAAAAAAAAAAAAAAATTGGTTGATTTCTCAATGCCCTGGCAGGTTCAGCAAAGAACCTGATCTACTTATTTCAAGTGATCTATTCTTGTGCAAAAAATTTTTCTTTATTTTCTGGAAGTGTGTGGGGTGTTCTGTTAAAATAAAAAATGTGAAGTAAAATAACTTTTCATGGTTAGAAAATGCAGCCATCATTATTCTGTCTGGGTATGTAAATAATTAAATCATTATCATACCTTCTATTATCCGTCTTCATTGGTTCCTGCAAACCGTCTTCCGTTGGCGAGCCCTTTCGGACATTGTCCATCCTCGTGGCCGAATACATGTGTTCATTGTCACTGTTCAACCTTGAATGCAGTTGAATACAGACAGTGGCAGTGAACACATGTATTCGGCCACGAGGATGGACAATGTCCAAAAGTGCTCGCCAACAGAAGATGGTTTGCAGAAACCAATGAAAACAGATAATAGAAGGTATGATAGTTTTATATTCATTGGTAGTTATAATAACCTTTTAGATTAATTAAATCATTAATTAACATTGTTAGTAAAATGTTGATTTGATATGACCTGCAAATTCACTGATAAATCAATGAAATTTAGATGATTTTAAGGACAGGTCTGTCCAAAATTAATTTATTAATCAGTTCATACTAGCTTCTGGAATTTAAAAATGAAAAACCTTATTCAGGGTCTATGATCTCTTCCATAAACTGTAAGTTTATGAAATGCCAGAAAATAATTGCATCCTTGCTGCAATAGTGTGTTCCGAAAAATTGTCAAAAAGTTGTTTCGAGAATGAAATATCTTCTAAATTTTTTATTTTTGTTAACTTTTAGTAAAATTTTACAGATTCTAATTAAAGTTAAATGCAATTTTGTATATTTTATTGTTTATTTGGAGGCATGAATATAATAAATGAAGTTTGTTTTTCTTGTAAGGATGCTAATAATTCATGTTTTTACAACCTTCTTCTTTTGTAACTGAAAGAAATTTTCCAGTTTAATATTAATCATTCAAGTGCTAGCATTATTTTGATCAGACCCTGTCTAACATTTGTAGCAAGTCTTAATAGTGTTATTTTTGTTTATGCTTATAAATTTACAACCTGAAATTCAGTGTCTTAAAAATATTATTTACTTCCAGTTAGCAAGTTGCTTTCTCAAATTTCCCACTGTCAAGATTTGGGGAACCCCTAACTGGAATAAATGACCATTTATTATTACATTTATCTTTTGTTATTAAAAGCAAGTATTGTAGTTAATCTCAGGAATTCTGTAGCTGGAAAGTATTGTCTTTTAGATTTTTTTTTTTTTTTTTTTTTTTTTTTTTTTGTAAAATCAAGATTGTTGTCTTAAGTATTACTAAACTCAACTTTATTTACTTCTTTGTTACAGAATGCAAAGTGTGAGATACAAAGGAAGAGGTCCTTCTCAAGCGGTGATCAGAGGTATAAAGAGGTTAAGCCAAATCCTGCTCTCAATGGTTAATCTCTACCAGTGCAATGTCAGCACCCTTTTGACTCGCAGTTTCTTGCTGACAGCTATGGAAACAATATGATCTAATGACAATTATCATAATTTTTTTTATCATATAATATTTTTTATTATTATTATTGGATATTTACTATTATTATATTTTATTTCTATCAACTTTTCAGAGCTATGATTTAAAATACAAGAGATGGATGCCTTACTACCAAAAGTTGCGTGAATATTTCTTCTTGTCATCTTGATTTGTTCTGAGTCATGCCAGTATTTTTCCTCTCATTGTTATCATCCAATTTATTTTTCTGCAAAAACTTTGAGCTAAATCCTATTCTAATTATTAAGGGAAACAATGTAAAAATAAGTTATTGTTAAGAATTGTTTTACCTATTTCAGCTAAATGTGCGACTTGTGTAAGAATGATTTTATTTGTGCTTGCTTATGTAATTTATTTGTAAATTGTAATTGTACTTAATATTTTTGTTAAATGTTTGTTAGAGTATTAATGTTATTTTATGTTATTGCGATTTTTGAATTTTGTAAGGAATTAAGCACAGCAGGAATTTATCAGGTGTAATTCTTACTGACAATATTGAGAGAGAAAAAAATGTAATATTATACTCAGGTAATATAAATAATTTCTATTCTCATATTATCATATTCTATTCTTATCAAAGGATAAAGACTGACATCTATGTATATTACTTAAGTGTAAAGGAACTATGTTTAGGATTTAAAAAAAGAATGCACCATTCTGTCTAAAAAAATATTGACATTTATGCAGAATTTGCTTCTTTAATTAAAAATTTCACTAACTTCCTTCTTTACTGAGTTTCTTTTTTTCAAAGACATTAATGAATGAAATATACTTTCAAGAATTGTATATTGTTTTTTATACACACACACACAATGTAAGTTAAATTTGATTCTAAGAGATCGTATTTCATTCGGCTTAATTCAATTTCCATGTGCTTACATGGAACACACTTGTGTTACTGAAAAATAAATATTAAGTGTATGTGTGTTTATATATATATATATATATTGTATTTTAATTTCTTATTTTGTGCAATATTTATTTGGAGTGATTAGCAGTTTGTGAAAATTCCTTATCTTTTCTTTATTACCACTAGTTTGATATCCCATACCATTTTCATGTAATTGAGTACTCATTAAGAATATATAACCATCTAGTAGCAAGAGGGAAACTATCACCTCATATTCACCTTAAGAGTGTCTTACTGTTATGAAAAAGTTATTAAAAACTAATATGTATTAATCATTAGAAAAAATTGTAAACTACTCTTCTAATAAGTTTATTGTTGAGTGCTAATGATTATTATTATATACTTGTCCATAAGATTATCAGATTTTTTATGTATTCATAGCCATTCAAAGGACTAAAGAGTCATATTTTGGCAGCATGTTACAGGCACGCCTGGATCATTGCTCATCCTGATTTTATGATGAGCAAAGTTTCAGGTGTGTTTGTCTCATGCTAATTCTTCAGCTGCAACAGAATCTTCTTTTCATCTTGCAGTGAACTTCATTAAGATATGTGGTTTCCACACATCGCCTGATCCTTGCTTAAACCTATGTTTTATAAGCAAGGTGAGCAAAGTTTCAGGTGTGTTTGTCTCTTACTAATTCTTCAGCTGCTCCTGACAAATCTCTCACTTCATTATCCAGTGAACTTCATTAAGAAATGTGGTTTCCACGCATCGCCTGATCCTTGCTTAAACCTGTGTTTTATAAGCGAGGTGAGCAAAGTTTCAGGTGTGTGGGTGAGAAACACTTTACGACACCTATTGTGATCTTCAGAGTGCAATAATTTATACCCTTGTAAAATATTTATGATATACCTAGGGAAAAAATGTTAACCTGCATATTTCCTTCTCTTAATTTATAATTGTTAGGCTTTATTTTATTATTTTTTAAATGTTAAATATTTAGCATTTAGTACTTTGTTTTCTGGCATTAATTATTTTCTGAAAAAAAAAAAAAGAACTTTTAGTATTCTTCCATATGCCAATGTAAGAGAAAATTCTTCCAGCCCTACTCAACTTTTATCACTGGAATTCATACTGATATGGCCTGATAGTTTTTAAGTTCATTAAACTGTATTTTAAAGCACTTTAACTTGCTCTTACATTGGATTATGTCTAATTTTTTTTTGTTTTGCTTTTTGGCATTGTTTCTCATTAGTTTTCTCGAAATTGAAACCTACATTATTACTCTCTAAATTATAATTGTGTTGCCTTAATTTTTTGTTCCTCTTTTGCCAATGTCTAATAACCTTCAATTCTTTTATGATATTTTAAATGTTATTTAATTATCTAATTATTTTTAGTTTGTTATTTCATAACTTCTCATAAGCTGCCCACCCTGGCTATTCACTAATGAGAGAAAGTCTTAAACTGCCAGATAACTACCAGAGTCTACATTTCTACCTCTTAATATTCACACATTTCATAGACTGCATTGCAGCCTATTCTCACATTTAATAGGCTGCATTGTGGATATTAAGAGATCTTCAATCTGGATCATACTACTGCCAAAAAAACAAGCCAAATTCAACAACTTTTTAGAGCTTCAAAGAAGAGGGTGTTATAAAAAAAATAAAATAAAGCAATTAGTAATCCTGTTCATTTCAATTTGGCTCATATGTAGTATCTGAAGTATTTTTGAACTAATAAATAATTTCCTTCCCCGTCTATTAATAAATCCTCAACAAATATTTTAAATCAAGTTTTTTATGGACATGCAGTATCGTTTTATGAGTTTCATCATGGCTTCTATTGCTGAATATTGCTTAGATAAAAGGAAGTATTTTATGATTTTCCTCTAACTTGTACTGCTATACAAGTATATTTTTCTGGCTTCAATGAGCTCATTTCTATTGCAAGATTTCTTAAATCAGTGCTGGCTATAATTTATAAACCACAAAGTGGAGACTATTAAAATAGCAGATCTAGAAAAATATTTAACTATTTTTTTTTCATTTTATTTGATTACATATAAATTACCAGCAATTTGATTCACTTTTAATTCAAATGATAATATCAATAACAATAAAAATAAGTTCAAAATTATAGAAAAAAAATAGAAGAAGGGGATTTAAAATTCTATCACCATTCTTATTTCATTAAATTCTTGGGAGAAATAAAAACCTATGTGGGGAGCCCAAAAATGTAAGAAAATAGAAAAAACGGAACTCTTTTGATTGAAATCAACTCGAAAGAATAATTCAAAAAATTATAAAAATTAATAACCATAGGAATTAATAAAGTTCAAGTAAAATCCCACGATAAACTAAATATAAGCAAGGGAGTAATTTTTGCCCGGATCTTGACAGGTTTGACGAAAAAGAAATATTAGAAGAATTAGAAATAAACAATGTTAAGGAAGTAAAAATAATTATTACAAAAAAAAACATTAACATTTTCTTTCCTCCTTCCCGAAGTAACAAGTATTGGATTTTATAAAATTAAAATTAAAATGTACATACCAAACCTTATAAGATGCCAAAAATGCTTAAAATTATACCACTTTGCCAACACATGTTCAAGAGAACCTTTGGTGGAAAACACAACGGTTCAAATACAAAATGTACTAGATTCATAGAAGAAAAAGATATTAAGGCAATACAGCTGGGACAGTAAATAACTTTTGGGGCTGCTCACAAGCAATATAAATAGAATGATAGAAGCACAATAGACAAAAGTTTTAAGGAAATCTAGGAGAGGTATAGATGTAGATTGTCAACTAGATGAATGTAATTTCTCATGACATAAGTCCCCGAGCTCTTTATATACTTCCACCTTTACTGATATACTAGTTACTGTAACAATGTCCTGCCTGCCTCTTACTTCCTCTACCCCTAGGAGGCGCTCCCATCTCCCCCTTACCCGTGCCACCTCTCCAACCCCTAAGCACTTCCTCTGCAAGTCCACACTGATAACGCCCTGTTTACAAACAATGTCTGTACCTCCTGATGCTAAACCAGGAGAGGAGAATGAGTGTTTTAAAAATCTGCCACTGCCTAGGTAAGATTCGGTGTCTAAAAACAAAATGAAAAATTAACTAAAATTAACTTTTAAAATTTATTATATTTCTTAATGGATTTAATAAACCCAAAAATTGTCATAGGAAAACTTTGAAAGGAATTAACATATCAAAGATGCAATCAAACATGAGAAACTCAAAAAGCAAAAATTTAAACTTTCACATAGAAATAAAAACTTAAACACTGAGTATCTACTTTTTAACGAAGCTTCCAACATTTAAATTAAAACAAATTACAAATATCCTACAATTCTTACTCATTAAGTGTACTTACGAAAACTGGTCTTGCACAAAATATTTTGTATACGTCACTTTTAAGATTATTAATTTCTCTGATATAGAAGAAAAATTGTCTACCTTAAAATGTAAATTAATCATTTTCAAAGATTATATTAACTTAATGAATTTAATTATATACATAGAAAGGATAAAAAATTAGTTGAAGGAGAGAAAGGGCACATGTAGCTGTCACAACTGCCATTCAAAAGTATCTACACTCTGAAGTAATAAACAAAAATCAAGTTTGCAAGCTCTAATTATTAATGTGAAGTTAGTTTTTTTTCAACAACCTTTTGTGACATATATTTACCCCCCCAATGAACCAATAAATGAAGCAGCTATACTGCAACTCATTAACAAACTTCCAGCTCCATATATAGTTGTAGGAGACCTAAACGGATGTCATTGCTCATGAAACCGAGGAATAACGTACTCAAAATGAAATATTATACGAAGAATAATAGTCTCGACAGGCTCATTGCTATTAAATAATTGAGAAATGACATATCTCTAACCTATTATTAGAAATTGAACTGGCCTCCTCTTCTTTATTCTTAAAAAATCACTTCATTATGACATTTTGTAACAACCAATAAGGAAGTTATCATTTTACAATTAAATTAACTTTTAATGTGGCCCCTAAAGTACAGAAGCATCCCAGATGGTTCCCAGAGAAAGCTATTGGGAAGATTTCAAAAATAATATTAACTCTTTTAAGCAAAATCTCTCATAGGTATGAATTAGTAGAATGCTTCACCTCTTTAATAATACCCAAAACAAAAGGATTTCCTAAACCTAATCATGGCCCCTGGTTTGGCGAAGAATGCGTGCAGCAGTAAAAACAAAAAATAAGTCAATAAAAATATTCCAAAATAGCCCAACCATAGAAAACCTAATTAAATGCAAAAAAAATAAAGATTCTTAGTCCATCTATGTTGAATCAATTAATATTTACACTCCAATCAGCAAAGTATGGAAGAAAATACATTGTGTAACAGGAAAATTTAATACAGAAACCCCAGTCTTAAATATAAATAGCGAAATAATCACAGACCCAAAAATATTGTCTGAAGACTTCTAAGTACTGAACGCATTCATCCATATTCTTCAACATAGAAAAAGCATATGATACAATCAGCAGAAATACGATTATAAATACCCTTCACTCTTGGAGGGCAAATGATAAATTTTCTTAAAAGTATCCTCAATAAAAGAATTATTAAGGTAAGAATTGGATATATAATTTATATTTTTATTTAATTTATT
>KZ806891.1:314735-332960 GCA_000696205.2 Oncopeltus fasciatus
GTTTAAAAAAAAAAAAAAAAAATTTGGGCAGATGAAGCTACTCTCACCGAGATTTATTCTAAAACTAACGTCCAGGCAAACCTTAAAGCGCCTACTTATTTTTATGAAAGAAGGATGTATGTATCCATGAAAACGCATTTGGGCTTACGAGGCGTGGACAGGACTTTTCCTCAGTGGGGACATCCAATAAACTTAGGTCAAAGCCACTCATTTATTAATTACTTCTACCTGTGAAAGAAGAATAAATAAGAATTATTGGCTGAGATTTATTTATAGCTAGAGTTTAGGAAATTTGTTTTTTTTGGTCTTTTAGACATGGAGGGAGGTAATTTGACAGGGCTTAACTTCAAGCCCTATATATATATATATTCGGGGACTTCTCTGTCCTATGGACCCTCTCTGACGAAGGGCGAGAAGTCTCCCCGAAAATTTTTCTTTTTGTGTTCACTACACTTGTTTTCCCTCCTGTTCTCATTTGCTATATATATATATATATAAAGCGTGTATGAGTATATGTCTTGTATGAATTTTCTTCTAATTTTAACTTCTATTTTATACAATTTACAACCTTTGAAGAAATCTGGTGAACTCGAACTCATTTCTCAATACGAAAATAATGATTATATTATCAATTTAATAGCGTTTAATGAGAAGAGTTATTTGTGACTCAGCATGCTTGTCATTAGCTTGAATTTGATGTTTTCGATGGATAACATAATCTCTAAATTGTAGGAATTATTTAGCCCGAATGAAAGCTTATTATAATTCTATTCTAACCTTCAAGGGTGGAAATTTTACTATAAAATTATAGTAGTAGAGCAATATTAATATTAGCATTACATAAATAATAAATATAATAAACATACTTGTAGTATATACTCGTGCCTGTCCACTGTTTCGTTTTAGTTATTTTTATTTTTATTGAAACTATCATAACTGGTATATAAATACTATCATAGGGCTTATAGGTATATTAGGACAGTATCTATTGAAGTTATTCTCATGACAGATTATATGCATTTTTTTTTCTTAGTCTTGCCTACTAGACACCAAAAATTATAGTCATAAATATATATCTGTGTGTCTATATATAAATATAAACATAGACATATACATAAAAAATTTACGACTATAATATAAAATTATAGTCATAAATATATTATGTGTGTATATGTATATGAATATATAATAATGTAAATCTTTTTTTTTTTCCTCATTTTTTCTTACGACGTTGTATTTAAGCGGCCTTGAAGACTGCTTACAGTGTATGTCAATTGTTCTATAGGCCATTGTTTTTCTTAACGAAATTCGAATCATTTAATTCCATTTAAAGAGGTTATCTTCATAATTTGGCAAGATCGGACCAATAGGAGATGAATATCACCGGCGATATGCAAATATATTTTTAGTTTTTCTTTTTCTATGTGTCCATTCAACAAAACTTATGTTTTAGTTTTTCTTTTTCTATGTGTCCATTCAACAAAACTTATGTGTAGAAATTATCGCAATAGAAATTGGACGTGTATTCAAAGAATAAACTGTACATAGAATATAAGTATGCTGTTATGAAATATTTTTTTATATCCGTAATACGTTTTGGAGCTATTCCAAACCGCGCAGTGTTTTTTTTTTCCTTAATAAATTAACGTAAGTTTTATTGTAAACTACTTAATTGTCTTTAGATATTTATAGGTTTTTATAAACTACCAATAGCTGTTCTATTGAGATTTCTATAATGAATCGAAATAAATAGATAAAATAGATAAATAGATAATTGCAAATGCTAGTTACAGTAAAAGCTCAAAATGAACTGCTTTTTGAGACAGCAAATATGGTAGCTTTGAAAAAATATAACATCTTATCACATTTACAATCCTTAAAAAGTGGCCGGATAAATGAGAAACCTCATAGTACGCCTGAGATACTATCTCTTTCCTGGCTAATCCCTGTGGCTTGGAATAAACCTTCCAAATCCTCAAAAGGCATGATTTTAGAATATTGGTATTACATTTTTGTGACCGCTTTGCCAACGGACCGATGGGAGAGGTTGTTGGGATATAGTCCGAGATTTCCACAAAAGCGGCTGCGCATTTATTTTTAAAAAAAATTAATTTTTAAAATTTAATAAAAATTTAGGTTTGAGATCAGGTGGTTCTTTAGAAATGGTACATTTACACTAGCCAGCCATACATATGCTTTTAACGAGGAGCCAACATGAGTATGACGTGGACCACCACAAAGCTACACATATAGGAGAAAAACAGATATTACTTAGAATTTCGTTTAAATATATCTGTTTCTCCAAGCAATTTAAATGAAAACACCAAGTAATTTTAAATACCCTTACCATTTCTGTTCAACCCTTACTAGATATGGACTGACGAGCAAGATTAGAATTTTGTGACAGGGTCATAAATAAAGTGGTTGACCGTGGTTTAAAAAAAAAAAAAAAAAATTTGGGCAGATGAAGCTACTCTCACCGAGATTTATTCTAAAACTAACGTCCAGGCAAACCTTAAAGCGCCTACTTATTTTTATGAAAGAAGGATGTATGTATCCATGAAAACGCATTTGGGCTTACGAGGCGTGGACAGGACTTTTCCTCAGTGGGGACATCCAATAAACTTAGGTCAAAGCCACTCATTTATTAATTACATCTACCTGCGAAAGAAGAATAAATAAGAATTATTGGCTGAGATTTAGTTATAGCTAGTTTAGGAAATTCTTTTTTTTTTTTTTTATCTTTTCGACATGGGGGGAGGTAATTTTACAGGGCTTAACTTCAAGCCCTATAAATAAATAAATATATNGTTTAAAAAAAAAAAAAAAAAATTTGGGCAGATGAAGCTACTCTCACCGAGATTTATTCTAAAACTAACGTCCAGGCAAACCTTAAAGCGCCTACTTATTTTTATGAAAGAAGGATGTATGTATCCATGAAAACGCATTTGGGCTTACGAGGCGTGGACAGGACTTTTCCTCAGTGGGGACATCCAATAAACTTAGGTCAAAGCCACTCATTTATTAATTACTTCTACCTGTGAAAGAAGAATAAATAAGAATTATTGGCTGAGATTTATTTATAGCTAGAGTTTAGGAAATTTGTTTTTTTTGGTCTTTTAGACATGGAGGGAGGTAATTTGACAGGGCTTAACTTCAAGCCCTATATATATATATATTCGGGGACTTCTCTGTCCTATGGACCCTCTCTGACGAAGGGCGAGAAGTCTCCCCGAAAATTTTTCTTTTTGTGTTCACTACACTTGTTTTCCCTCCTGTTCTCATTTGCTATATATATATATATATAAAGCGTGTATGAGTATATGTCTTGTATGAATTTTCTTCTAATTTTAACTTCTATTTTATACAATTTACAACCTTTGAAGAAATCTGGTGAACTCGAACTCATTTCTCAATACGAAAATAATGATTATATTATCAATTTAATAGCGTTTAATGAGAAGAGTTATTTGTGACTCAGCATGCTTGTCATTAGCTTGAATTTGATGTTTTCGATGGATAACATAATCTCTAAATTGTAGGAATTATTTAGCCCGAATGAAAGCTTATTATAATTCTATTCTAACCTTCAAGGGTGGAAATTTTACTATAAAATTATAGTAGTAGAGCAATATTAATATTAGCATTACATAAATAATAAATATAATAAACATACTTGTAGTATATACTCGTGCCTGTCCACTGTTTCGTTTTAGTTATTTTTATTTTTATTGAAACTATCATAACTGGTATATAAATACTATCATAGGGCTTATAGGTATATTAGGACAGTATCTATTGAAGTTATTCTCATGACAGATTATATGCATTTTTTTTTCTTAGTCTTGCCTACTAGACACCAAAAATTATAGTCATAAATATATATCTGTGTGTCTATATATAAATATAAACATAGACATATACATAAAAAATTTACGACTATAATATAAAATTATAGTCATAAATATATTATGTGTGTATATGTATATGAATATATAATAATGTAAATCTTTTTTTTTTTCCTCATTTTTTCTTACGACGTTGTATTTAAGCGGCCTTGAAGACTGCTTACAGTGTATGTCAATTGTTCTATAGGCCATTGTTTTTCTTAACGAAATTCGAATCATTTAATTCCATTTAAAGAGGTTATCTTCATAATTTGGCAAGATCGGACCAATAGGAGATGAATATCACCGGCGATATGCAAATATATTTTTAGTTTTTCTTTTTCTATGTGTCCATTCAACAAAACTTATGTTTTAGTTTTTCTTTTTCTATGTGTCCATTCAACAAAACTTATGTTTTAGTTTTTCTTTTTCTATGTGTCCATTCAACAAAACTTATGTGTAGAAATTATCGCAATAGAAATTGGACGTGTATTCAAAGAATAAACTGTACATAGAATATAAGTATGCTGTTATGTAATGCTGTTACCTCCAAACTGTAAAATATTTTTTAATTTAATATTATATGAATATTTGTATTTAAGCTTTCATGTAAGCAATCCCTATTCATAGAGCATAATTTTCTAAATAAGAGACAGGGAAAACCTTAGTGTTTCTAGGACCAATAAGCTACCTTTGGTAACAGTAGGGTCAAAATGTTGGTCTACGCCATATTAACATCACGTTATATATAAGTTTCGCGTCGTATAGATAAAGGTTTATCCCAGAGGGGAAATTGAATATTTCATGTACAACTTTAAAATAATTTCATGCAATAGAATTCATTGTGTTTCAGCAATTGCAACTGATAAGGCGTATAAATCCACATTCCTGAACAACTAAATTTTATAGTTTCTGGTAAATGCATTTTAAATTTCACTAATAAGTTATGTATCATTTTATAATAATAATTGTGGTTGTAGTTTTAAATAAGGTATCGGTTTTCTGTTTAACCCCTCCCCCTCTTAATTAACTGATTCAACTAATTAACAGAATATACTTTTGGATAATTATTTCATAGCTGCTTGTCATTTTTTTCATTCTCTCTGAGCACAAATTAAGCCTATGAGTTGGTCTCGTCAAAAACCTCGTCTTCAGATCACTCACACTCTCTGACAAGACATGCGACAACAAAAATATCAAACGAGAGTTAAGAGATGCCCCAGACCTGTCTCAGCACTTTTCCAGGAAGGACCCGATAGCCTAGGTATATATAGCAGGCCCCTACCACCACCAAGGCAGTGTACTTCACACCAGTCTCCGAGTGACTTCTCCGGGTCTCGTCTCCCCTATTCAAATTTAGTTCTTTTGTAATCCTCTTTATAATATTTTTATTTATTGTAACTTTTATAGTTGTACTTTAAAAAGAAAACTTTTTAAAAAGAGGATTTGAACATTGAACTCCATAACTGGCGCCCGAACACAGTGGACTTAGTTAGTCAAATTGTTGTATGCCTTTCGTGACCGTTTGTCCCGAGTAAGCGGCACCGATCTTCAAGACTCAACGTCCACGACCCTTAGACGACCCGCCTGCAACAGCTCGGTTGAGCCTGCCCTGCTCAGAAAGAAGACCCGCATCGAGAACTGTGGTGACACTCCGAGACCTGGAAGACCTGAACCCCCAGGATTGGTAGTAAGGTACTGTCTCGTTAGTTTAAGGATATCTAAATTATAAATTTAGACGACCCGCCTGCAACAGCTCGGTTGAGCCTGCTCTGCTCAGAAAGAAGACCCGCATCGAGAACTGTGGTGACACTCCGAGACTTAGAAGACCTGAACCCCCAGGATTGGTAGTAAGGTACTGTCTCGTTAGTTTAAGAATTTCTAAATTATAAATTTATAAAAATTCAATTTATACTTTAATTTTAATTTAAGGTTAATTGTAAACATTCATCATTGATATCCGTCCTTCCAAACTTACAATGGCAACAAACACACAGACTTCTGCCCCAACAAACTCTTTAGAAATAAAAAATCATGACCACCAACACATACCTACATTTGACGGAAATCAGGAACATTTAACATTTTTCATTGACTCAGTACAACAAATAATTCGTGTAGTATGCGCAGAAAATGTAGTAGAAAAAGACTTAAATCATTTTAGGTTATTAAATACCGTTAAGGGTAAACTAACAGGCTCTGCATTAAACCTACTTATGCACAATGAAATACAAAATATTCCCACACTTATTGAACTTTTAAAAAATAAATTCACAGACCATAACACAGTAGAATCTCTAAAATTCGAACTCTACAACTCCCGGCCCCATCAAAGAGAAATGCCTCTCGACTATATAGATAAAATCGAAAAAATCAAAAATTCAATTTATTCAAAAATCAAACTAACTGACACATTAAATTTAAAACCTTACATGGAAACTCTAGATAGAGAAATAATAGAAGATCTATACATGGTACTACCCCCACAACTAACCAACATTTTACTCCCATTACAAGCCACTACACTAGACGAATTTAGAAAAAATGTTTGCATATACGGCAAATATGNCATAGAACAAATTTCCTCAACTTATTCTAACATTTTTAACATTCTAAAAACCATCAGCCCTCCGTCTCAATAAACCTGTCAAAACATTTTTCCCAGTTCCAAAGTCACTTATTCCCAATAATACCCTTCCCTTTTTTTCCTTTGTCCTTTTATTGCCCTCTCTTGTAACAGGCCGCTTTCCATTTACACCTTCCGCCTGCCTTGTACCTGCTACCCCCACTCCTTTTTACTTTTTCGCTCTGAGAAAAAGTAAAAATTCATAATGTTTAGTCATGGAAATGTGAACTTAGGGACAGGACGTCCTCTCTCATCTTCATTATAGGTATCTACCTCGACCGAACCCCAACTAAAATCATCTTAGAATAATATCTACGGTCAACAAACTCTCCTTTTGTTCAGCCCCTACAATTTCATTAGAAATTAAAAACCATGACCACCAACATATACCCACATTCGACGGGAATCATGAACACTTAACATTTTTTATTGACTCATTCCAACAAATATTTCGTGTGGTATGTGCAGAAAATATAGCATAAAGAGATTTAAACCATTTTAGATTATTAAACGCCGTTAAAGGTAAACTCACCGGCCCTGCATTAACCATACTTATGCTCAGCGAAATACAAAGTATTCCCACATTCTAAAGGGTTATTATTATTTCTACCACCAATGAATATAGAACTCTCATACCTTCTATTCTCCGTCTTCATTGGTTTCTGCAAACCATCTTCGGTTGGCGAGCGCTTTCGGACGTTGTCCATCTTCTGGCCGAATACATACGTTCACTGTCACGGTCTGTATTCTGTACTCAATGAGTGAACGTATGTATTCGGCCAGAAGATGGACAACGTCCGAAAGCGCTCGCCAACCGAAGATGGTTTGCAGAAACCAATGAAGACGGAGAATAGAAGGTACGAGTATTCCCACATTAATTGAACTTTTAAAAAATAAATTCACAGACCATAATACAGTAGAATCTTTAAAATTCGAACTCTACAACTCCCGGCCTCATCAAAAGGAAACACCCCTCGATTATATAGACAAAATCGAGAAAATTAAGAATTCAATTTATTCAAAAATTAAATTAACAGATGCATTAAATTTAAAACCCCATATGGAAACTTTAGATAGGGAAATAATAGAACACCTATATATGGTATTACCTCCACAATTACTATGGTCTTGCAGATGACCACATTACTTTTAATTAGCTTTAGCTTATGTAATAATAATGTAAATCATATATTTTTTCCCATGTTTTCTTACGACGTTGTATTTTAGCGACTCTGAAGACTGCTTACAATGTATGCCGAAATGTCGGCAGATAATAAATAAAAAAAACATTTTTGCAAATTGTATTTTTTGGTCAATCTTAACCGGACCCCAAAAATTTTTCTTCTGAGGTATATTATGCAAGGGATCACTCTTAAATTTACAAGCTCAAGTTGCTAGTTAATATATTTTTTTATGTCAGGTTTTTTTTTTTTTTTTTCTTTTTTGCCCGTTAATTGTTTTGTAGATTATTTTTGTTGCTATTACATTGAGTGATAACACACACAGTGACATCAAATTGAGAGAGCTAAGCAACTAGCACTTCTTCGGTGCACGAATAAAGCTCGTCGCATGTTGATAGACACTTTGAATAATTAAGTGTTCTATGGAGCGAAAATGTGAAATGTGAATGAAAGATTTTATATTTCCCCCAGAGTGATGAAGTATTTTTCAACGGTTACTTCTAAAAGTATTAGAGAAATTTATTTTTGTTTGAGGGGCAAACGAATTAATTTAACTTTAAGGACTAACATATTTGAAGGTTTTTTTTGCCGGGTTTGGAGGATTGGCTCTATACTTATTTGCATTTCACCCATCGATAAGCTAGTAATACTAATTTCAAAATTTATTTCATACAAATTATAATTTTGAGAGGGGTGTCATGGGTGGTCATTTTTAATTTCATTGTAATCAAATTACAAAATGTTTTTATATAACAGAATGTAATAAATAAATAAAAGTTAAAAAAAATATATATGTTCCCATAAAATTTGTTACAAGAGGGCATTACAACATTATTATTATTTTATNAAGTTAAAAAAAATATATATATATTTTTTAACTTTATATATATTTGTACTCTCTGAATAGGAAGAAGTGCGAGGGCAGAGTCGATGCAGATAAGATAAATCCCCAAGGAGTCACGTCCTCACTGCTTCGAGCCTACTAATACTCTCCCAATCTTCATGAGTCTCATGAACTTCACTAATAGCTTCTGCATTGGTCCGATATCTCCTACGGGTCCGAAAATCCTCCCTTGAAAACGTTGTCCCTGGACCTTTGAGATCATCCAAGTTTCCGACCATTACTTTATGAGCATTCTGTTAGTGGCTGAGAACCTTCTTTGTGTTACGCCGACCCTAATGACGTAGTATTTTAGGTATAAAATACTTCTCATTTATGATTTGGTTATCCTAAAGTAGGAGACTCTACCCATCCATCACCTCTATCGGTATGTGCATTTTTCAAATTGTTTACAATACATATGTTCCTTTTTCTTTTATATATATATAGAAACACACACAACTAGTTATTCTATAATTCATATTATAATGCTAGTCTAATTATTCATATATTCATATTGTTAACACCCATTCTTATTGTTTTATTTATTCCTTTTTGTTTTATTGTACCATATAGACATGTTCTATATTTTGTTACTAACCCCTGAAGATGGCCTGAAATTTAGGCCGAAACACGTTGGCAATAATGAAATATTTTTTTATTCACAATTTAGTTTTTATTTCTTCGAATTCCAGGACCTAATCCCCGATAATTCCTTCTTTATACAGCTCTACGGTCAACTAGACATTTCCAAATTGATTCCACTCCTTTAGTATTCGATAAAAACTACAGCATCAATTCTCTTTTTCTGGTGAAATGTAAAACTTAAATATTAGATCTAAAACTATTCTTCTTTAGGTCCCCCCTCCTAATATCTTACCTCGTTACTTTTTTTTAAATTTATCTGTTATACTTTATTTTCAATTCTTATACATATATTTGAAAACTTTTTTTTTTCAATTGAAAAAACCATTATTATATTCATGATTAATAAAACGTACAAAATATATGAGTTGTCAACACTGTTAAATTCTCACTCTCGCTATCTGGGATTTTAGATTCAAATATTCACAATCCTTCCTGCTCTCTATTATTGTTATGATGAAATTGACCCGTATTCGTAAGTACTCTAGTCAGTTTATTTTAACGTGAAAATAATTGTATATATTCGTTCTGTAGGAAGGTGTTTTTGGTTTCATTATATCTGGCTTTTAACGAAAGTTGGAATTATATCTTTTTGTTTTATCAATACTTCAACTTTGCTTTGACATTTACTTCTAAACTCAATTATAACATTTCTTGAACTTATATGTTCTTTTTTATTTGAACTTGTTAAACCTGTATAACTCCTATGAAATGTTACATTTTCTAATTTAATGTTAATTTCACTGTAGAATTTCCTAGACTACTGGTTTAAATAATTTATTATTATTTTGTCACATGTTGTGGGAGCTTGATAAAACCATTAGTGAAACAAATATATTTCTTTATTTGGTAGAAACTATTCTATTATATAGTTAAATACCAGAAAGCATCTGTTCATGAATAATTTGTGATTAGGCTTGAAAATTAACGTTTCCTTTAATTTTTTCATAAAATATAAATTATTCTAGGGTTAGTTGAAGCTAATTAGTTCTATTTATCATTAGTATTATGAGCTCTAAAGCTCTAAGCACTTAATATTCATTCAGGAATGATCTGGAGAAAGGATCAGGCATGGGTTGTTTTCCTGAGAGGTTACATTTGCCCTCCTGGTTACCTTGCATTGTCAGGTTATTATTTTGACATTAAGTACTATATTGCAACAATACACTAAATACTTGCTTTGTTCAAAAACTGTTCGGATCATGCATAATAAAACTACCATTCCAATGGACCTTAAAAATTAGTCCTAACTTGAGAACATCACTATAATATGGCAGTCTTATAAAATGTCTAAGGACTATGTCAGTAACAAGTTTAAGATTTTAAATGTGGTTTATGAATATTCATTATGTATTTCCTGCTTTTCTCCACTATATTAAGCTAATATATCAGTTTTGAAAAGTACTTTTGAAGAAATTTATTTAGTGCTACATAGAAGAGCACTTATTTCTTAAGCTGGTATATTAATTGAATATTTTTCTTTGTAATCCTTTCATCATTGATTAAGAATCAACATATCTCTGAACCGTTTACATGCCCAAATCACATGTTTTACATATAATTAATAACAAATTAATATATTTTCAGAGGGTTCGTATTTTTATTGTAACAAAATCTATTCAAAAGTTAATTATTGTTAATTAAGAGAACTAAATTCCATTTAAAAAAAATTGAACTGGAGAAATTAGTTAGGGTTTTGGACATGATTAGAAAAAAAAAATACTCCAAAACTATTGGGTTATTATTTTATTAATGCTGATGTTTAGACTTATCTTGTAATCTTCATCTGATGTTTGGAGAGATCTCTAAGGAAGGTTTATGGTCATATCTCAAAGTTCAAACCTGGAGCATATTTTTCTCCAGCATAATACTCAATGGCTAATGAACCTCCAAATATTAAAAAATTGAAGTTGATTTTTTTTGTTTTGGTCCCCTCAAAATCCATGAAATTAAATAATAGTAGTTTTTAATCTCCTCATCGAGACCTTTTAATGACCCCAATAAAAAAGTCTTCTAAATCTGTTCCTCTTCTACTGTCTGGTGTAGAGGTGATACTTTCTTTTAAGTCGTTTCATTTAATACATCTAGGGTTTCGGCCTAGTACCCAAGCTCGATGCTAGGTTCCCGAACTGCCCTCTCTTCTCCCTACATAGAATATATTTTTAGTTTTGAGCTTATGTAGGTTGTATGATGCATTTATGTTGGTCCGTTAAAATACAGTTTTTTTTATCAAATGTATCCATGTATCAAGCTTCCAGATTTTATTTTAAAAAAGTGCATTATGCAGGGAATCAATGATTGGAATTAAGACCAAAAAAGAATGTAACATATGCTTGATAAGAATGTATTTAAGGCAATTATTATAAACTTAAATTTAAAAATTATAAGTGAAGCATAAATGTATGACGTGAGATTGATAAAATTAAAATGAAAAAAAAAAATATATATGCTGGGAACTAAGCATATTTTTCAGCACCATAGTTCACAAATATTTGTATTTTAAATTTCCATGCCATGTAATTCCTCAGACTTAAGAAGTATATGTTTTCTCAGAAACCAACCTGTGTTCACTAATTTTTAGTGCAAGGGAACAGAATAAAAAATCTAACTGTCCCAGCCAGGACTCGAACCTGGATCTCCTGCTATCCGGGCCGGTGCATTTACCAATTATGCTACCGGGACCAGTCTGATAAGTTATTAAATTCCCCCCACTAGTGTCAAAAGTCCAACCTTCGAGGCCGACGAATATATCGTCTTATGCTCGGAGGAGCTGACATTGTCAAGCTGTTTAAATGACTCTCGTTATTTATTTATTTATTTTTTTAATTTTAATTTTATACATTTTTTTTGTGGTATTTAATCCCACATAAATTTTACTAATGTCGGTCTCTGAGGTTGGACTTTCGACACTAGTGTGGGGAATTTAATAACTTATCAGACTGGTCCCAGTAGCATAATTGGTAAATGCACCGGCTCGGATAGCAGGAGATCCAGGTTCGTGTCCTGGCTGGGACAGTTAGATTTTTTATTCTGTTCCCTTGCACTAAAAATTAGTAAAATTTATGTGGGATTAAATACTACAAAAAAAAGTAATATTTACAAACTGTGTTGTTTCATTACTCTACACTAAATATTATGCTTACAAAAATAAAAATACAACTTTTTTACTCACACTTGACATTTCGGGTAATCACCCGACAATGTTGGCCGATTTCTCTCAGCCTTCCTTTTAACCCTGAAAAGCAACATGCCAAAAGTAATATCAGTTCAGGTATACCCCTACTGCTAATTTTTAAATTTCACTGTAAAACTTCTTAAGTATTTAACTGATTAGTGACAAATATATATTTCCTTACAGTAAACTTACATTTCAATATTATGGCAGGATTTTTAAAAAACTTTTTGTTCTTGCACTTGAGATTTATTGTAATCCCCCACTTCTATTCTTCCTATTTTGCTTTGTAATCAACTTAGCATTTACTTCATATTAAATTTAGAAGCAATGTGATCAATTTTGCTTAGAAAAACTACTTATTTTGACTTCTAGACCATAAAATCAAAATTTATTGTTCAGGTTATCCACCACTCCTAATTGTTTAATGTTGCTGTGTTACTCGTATAATATTTGTGTTATCCATAAACAAATCAATGTAGAGTTTTATTGCTCTAAACTAAATATTATTTTTGATGCATCAAAAATTTATTAGTAGAGACTTTGTAGGGGCTCAATTCCAGGTTTATCCAAAAAAATACAATTTTAAAAAATTTTGATTATAAAATTACAATTTTTGAAATTGTATTTTTTTTTTTTTTGATTAACTTTGACTCCTACAAATTCTTAACTAAAAATCTCTACAGTCAAAAACTCTATTTGAAATAAAAAATTTATTTTTTATTTGCACAGGATATTCAGATAATCCCCTTCTTCTATTCATCCGATTTAGCCCAATAGCAATCTCAGCCTTTTTTTATGCATTTAAAAACTACGTACTTAATTTCATTTAGATAAACTAAAATTTGTGGCCTATGGATCATCAACAAAAACATACTCACAGATATATGTGTTTTTATATATTTAAAATTTTAGTGATTGTCATATTTTGCTCCCAGCAAGTTAAACTAAGAAAATATCGAAAAAATTTTCAAAAAACTGTCATGCCAACCTTATTTGCTATTTTCCTTTGGAATTAACTAAAATGGGATGAAGAAATATAAAACAGAATATATTGATGCTTTTTCTTGCATAGCTTCATAAAAATATTCATACCTATTCAAAAAGAACATTACTTCAGGTATATCTGATAGAAAATATATGATTAAAAAATAAATAAATAAAATTTAAAAATTTAGAAGACATTATTCTTTAAATACTGAAACAATTTAATGCTAAATGTCTGTGGTTCTGGGACATATTTTCAATATATGGGGACATTCATAATAAAAGTGTTTACTTTTAAAAGGGAAAGTTAACAAAACAAGCTTAAAGTATGTAAATCAATATTTTACATAGATTTGTAAATTTTTTATTTTGTTACATTAAAAAAATTATTGAAAAAAAAGTGAATAAATTTCTCCCAAACAAAATTTTAGAAATTCTTTTGATATAAATGATTTTATACTCTAAACTCTCTTAACCTTTGGACTCTTTTGGAGTTGGACTCCATAATTTCAAACACATTATTTGTGCTTAGCACCTTATACTTTTTCTCTTGAATATTGAAAGTAAGATTACAATTTTATAAGATAATATTGTATTGGTTATAATTATATACTTTTTAATTTAAACTTATATGAATATATTTTTAGGAACAATATAAGATTGAGGGGAAATTAGATGGAGGGAAAACGTTTAGGGCGAGGGGAAGCCCTGAGGAAATTGCTAGAGGCACAATCTCAGGCAACCTATGGAAGAGGTGTTGAAGGAGTGGTAAGTTTTTATATTATCAATATTTTAATACTATATTCATTATTTCTGCAGTCATAAAGAAAAGATGAACCTCCCTGATACATTTTTGCTGTAAATGTAATTTTCAATTCCAATAAATTTATAAGTATTGGAAAATTAATTAGTTATACAATTACGAACTGTTTTACTGTAAATACACTTTACTTTATCAATAATTAATAGACTAATAATTAAAAATTCCCATTGGATATAGATAAAGTATTATTGTATTAAAAATTCCCAATTTAATTAAAATCTTTATTTATTTAACTTTATATAAATTCAGTTAATTTTTGTATGAAACAAGAGTATTTATTTTGTTAATTTTGTTCATCAGATTATGTTATCATTAACATCTTTGTCCAATTTTTAACTGGAGTGTAAAAGTTTGTCATGCAGGAGACGTATAATCTAAGCAGATTTCTAATTTTCCATTCAAAATAGGTATAAATAAGTGTATATACGAGGAAATTTTATTTACAAGCCAGTGGAAAGAACATTGAGTGTAAAAGCTATGACCACTTAAGTTGATCTAGACATTCCAGAAAGTTATCGCAGGGGAATCTTGTAATGCAAAATAATAATGAAGACATTAAGATTTTAAATTTTGGTGGTTTGCAAAAGTCTTAGATACCTAATTTTCTTTCATTGTTTTTAAAATCGTGGACAATTGAGCTTGTATAGACAATGATATATACATATATATACATACAATATATATCTGTTCTTTTTTTTATATATAGCAAGATAGCAGTCATGCTGAAAAATTTTTTCTACCTTACATTTTTCCATTATTAAATCATTTTAGGATTATAATTGACTTTCCATTAAAATCATTTCAAAAGCAGTGGTAGCAGTTGTGGTAACTGACGGATATTTGTGATGTGTTTTGACTTAGGGCATGTTAGTGCGTTCATGTTAATGTGTTCATACATGTATTGAGATTTTGCTTTTAATTAGTTTGATTTGTATGGATGTATTAAGCAATTTAAATAAGATAATTAGGATAAATCTTCTGTAATTATTTATGTTTATTTATTGAAAAGAGTGATCATTTTAGTGACTAAATTTCATGGTTGATATTAATTGTATTCAATAATTTCTTTGATATTGTATCTGAACTAATCTTTTTCAATGGCTAGACAAATCTCACAGATAATAAAAGCTACTTTCAGAATGCCCAATAAAAATATGAAAAATACCCTGGCAATTTATTTAATTTAACCTTACATTTTATGGTTTAATATTGTCTTAAATTAAATTAATTCATGATATATTTGTGGCCACACTGAAAGTAGCTTTTATTATCTATGTCATTTTCTAGCCATTGAAAAATATTAGCTTAGATTCACTATCGAAGAAGTTATTGATTGCAATTAATATATCAGTCAGCAAAATGTATCAACACAAAGCCTAACACTCAAACACATACACCCCATATTCTATGTGCACATAGACAGAAGTATTACATGGCACTCAGGCATATGCTC
Organism: Oncopeltus fasciatus; assembly: GCA_000696205.2. NCBI lineage: Eukaryota > Metazoa > Arthropoda > Insecta > Hemiptera > Lygaeidae > Oncopeltus > Oncopeltus fasciatus. The sequence continues at coordinate 330,390 of KZ806891.1, forward strand.
ACAACAAAAACACACACACATCTATTTGTGAATATGTGTATTTTAAATGACACATTTATATTGTTTTAAGGAGAAAAGCAATGTTGCACCAACACGCCCTGCTGGACGAAGTGCAATTTTTGCAGGAATAATTCAACAAGAGCCAACAACACAACGATCTGAGCCCTCTATTGTAGGAGCTTCTGGTAGCCGAGGTAGAGCTCTTCTGGCCTCTCTTGCAGCTTCCAAATCAGTATCTAGGTATACGAATTATAAATTAAAATCAAAATTACTTGTTCTAAACTTTGCCTTTCTAAAAAATTTGTAAAGAGTACTACTTTCTGTAAAAGAATATCAATAAAATATTCAATATAAGTATGGGACATATCGGCATAAAATAACTTTTGTTATGCTTGTTGGTTTCTTTAATTTGTGTGCCCAGTTATGAAATAATTTTTTTTTTAATTGCCACAATAGTTGATTTACTAAAATATTTAGAAGCCCATTCAACTCTGCATTTGAAATATAATTCATTGTTTAAATTGTCAAAAACTATTTTTTGTATATTTATGACCATTGAGACAAATATTCACAACTAGTCTCCCTGTTATCTTTTGGTTGAAGATAGAATAAATCTGTATACTATAAAACTTATCTTTTTCTGTTTATTGTCATAAAAATAAATCTAACTATAAAAATAAGTTTTTTTTTTAAATGTTATAAACACCAGGATGGTAGGGGTTATAGTTTGATGTTTTAACAATTTTAAACTTTTAACCCTTTATTTATATTTTTTATTTGAATCAAGCTAATAATATGATATTGTGCTTATTTTCAGTATATGTAGAAGCTAAATTTTAAATTATTCAAATTTAGTTGAGCCATTTTCATAATTTTTAAAAATTTTATTTTGAATTCGGAGTGTTTTGATGTATAAACATATAATTTTGAGGGTTCTTATGATTTTAAGTTCAATTTCAATTCAATATTTAATTTTCTAAAAAAAAAAAAATTTTTTTGTTAGANTTGAATTGATAATTGATTAAATTATTGAATTGTTAATTGATATAATTAGAAATATTAAATTAGTATTATAATTTTGTGAAGTGCTATAAAATTTTAAGTATATTCTTAGTCGTATCAATGGTGGTATTCCCATTCTGCTGTAGCTTCCTTATAGCCAGTTAAGACACTTATCCTGTATAGCCAGTTAGGACAGTCATCCTGTGATCAGATGTCCGGTTTTATGAAAAATGTACTGGACTCTTCCAGTTTCTGTTATTGAAACTGTGTTAAAATGGTTCAATCGTGTGAAGATAAAAAAAGTGTGAATGACCAAGCCAGTTCTCCAAGAAAAAGCTCAAGAAGTTGCCACAAGAATGAATGCAGTGTTTCTAGACTTCATATGGTTAGCTAGACCACTTTAGACCAACTTGCCAATCTATTGTTAGTTAAATTACTAATGAATTAACTTTTGCCTATTTGTAATATTAATGTCTCCCTCCAGGGCAACTTCTTTAATTATAATTTTTAATAATTAATAATAAGTTAGGTTAGTTAAGTTATTAATAATAATTAGTTATATAGTTATTTTACACCTATAGGTATAATGTTCATCTTTGTTTTTTTCCTGTGTAAACCTTTATTAATATGTGTTATATACTATTCATAAAATGTGAATGTAAAAATGTGACACTTAGTATATTATTAATTTATTTATTTTTAGGGAAGCTAAATCTGATATAGAAGCAGTCACTTCGGGCATCAGTGCCCTTGAACCAAGGCCTTATGTTCAAGTACCAGAAGAGCCTGTCTCATCGGAGCCTGTTGTCAGAAAAGGTTCATCAGGGAGAGAGTAAATTTAATTTTATTTCTTTAAAAGTTATTTTAATGTTCAGGTAGGCTTCGACGGTCGTCAGATGTATTTACTGTTTCTTCTTCCAGGTTGGACTGTGTCAAGTTTTTGATATTTGCTGAGCTTTTGCACATCATGTGATGGCTTCTTCAGGGCTGAAAAGAGAATCTTTCACTTTTCAGCCCTGAAGAAGCCATCACATGATGTGCGAAAGCTCGGCAAATATCAAAAACTTGACACGGTCCGACTCGGAAGAAGAAACGGTAAATACAAACTTATTTTAACTTTTTTTTCTGGTTGTATATTGCATTTGTAAGAATTTATACTTAAGGAAAATATAATTGATAAATATAGTTTTGGGGTGCCAGAGCAGCCGAGAGTCTCTAGTCACAGAGCTCCAGGTTAATATCCCACTCTAAGCAATTTCTTATAAAAAAAAGTAAAAGCTAAATCATTGAATATGGTGGTTATCTGTTAATAGCCCCTTCTTTCATGAACCAAAGTGATTGGTTGAAAGGGATATTAAATTTTAAAAATTATAAATCAATTATAAAGTGATTTAATAATATATAATTATGTCTCTGGCTATAGGATATAAGTTGTGCCTAATATATCAAACATTATTATTTATTCAATCATATTATTATGATTATAACAATCAAAATCATAAAAAATTCAAAAATTTTCTTTTCAATTATTTAAATATTTTTGGTTTAATATTGTCTTAAATTAAATTA
>KZ806891.1:349198-370759 GCA_000696205.2 Oncopeltus fasciatus
TGGGGATATATATATATATATATAAATTTAATACTCATACTTTTTCTTTCAGGTTGAAATGACAAAATGGTCTGTAGTTTGTACTAAAAGAGATGAACCGTCTGTTATGCAATTTGTTGATCAGATGCAAAAATTTGGCCCTCAACTAGGCCTAAGAATTCTCAAACCAAGGTTTTGCAATATACCTGATGATAGAATAGATTCTTATATTAGAACCCTGAGACCTATCATAAGTGGCGATAATCAAATTGTTCTTGTGATTTTACCATTACCTAGAAATGATAAATATAGTGCAGTGAAGAAACTTTGCTGTGTTGAACAACCAATTCCATCTCAGGTTAAAAATTTTATTTTCAAATTTTCTTGCCATTAAAATGACTTACTAACCATATTTAAATTTTATAATTCATTAATATACATTTATATACAATGATATACACCTGCATGAATATAATGAAATACACTTATGTATTGTGCAAGAATTCAAATCACAGAAGTTGTTTGTTCCTTTACTTCTATACTCACTGTCATTTTCCCCCATGGTAATACACAAGGTCTTATTCACCTCAAATCAATTCTCATTGATTACCTTTTGAGAGATAGTTTTGTTTTGTCCAGCATTAATCACCTAGTCTATATGCTTTAATTTTAGTTTTAGTTCCCTTATAGCTCATGTGCAGCTATAGTTCCCATATTTTTTATCATTTTAGTCAGTAAAGAAGGGGGGTTACAGGTTACTAAAATATTTGATAAATGCATACTTTATTTTTGTTTAATTTCTATTCTGTACTTCTGACAAAGCAAAAATCACTGGAATGAAAGTATCTTTCAGTTTTTATTTGATTACACAGTTCTACAAAAAAAATAAATTTTTTTTTTTAAAGTTGTTTGTAATTTGATAACTGATTATTATGTACTTTTCAGCACTGATTTAAAAAATGCAATCCATTTTTTTCTATCATGTCTAGTTTTCTATAAAAAAAAAAAGTGAGTATTTTTGGATATAATAAAAATATTTAAGCCATTTTTTCCAAAGTTACAAAATTTTATTTTATTTACAAATCATGTTCTAAACTACATTTCCAGTATACTTTCATTACCTTTAAGATCATAAGTCCTTATAATATTGCTTATTATAAGGAATAATAATTCTGTCGGAGCTTCTTTTATTGCTTTTCTGGCTGAGGACTCGTGGATCATCTCTTTTAACATCCAGCAGTAGTCCGCTATAATGTTGATGCTCCATCTGCCTTGATACTGTCTTTCTATTTCTTTGACACCTTGATGGAATCTTTTGCTTTTATCTTCACTTAAATCACCGAGGTTTGGAAGGAAGTAGTCAAGATTTGAGTGGAGAAAAGAATTTTAAAGCTCATGTTGCAGCCCAGGTTCTTAAAGTTGCAAGCATGTCTGCAACAATTGTCTTGTAGTCTGGATCTTTTTTGTTTCCTGGGAAACCGGTAGCAACTAATCTGAAAGATGTCCATGCTGCCTTTTCTTTTGTTTCCATTTTGACCTTGAAGTTGGAATCTCTCATTAGTTTTCTAAGGTCTGTTCTGACAAAGATTCCTTCCTTTAGCTTTGACTCAGATAAACGAGGAAACTCTCCACAGAGATACCTGAAACACTCCCTTTCTTTTGGCAATGCCTTAACAAATTCTTTCATTAGCCCTAATTGAATATGAAGTGGGATTAATACTCCTTTGGGCACAAGACTTTTCTTTTCCTCTCAGCATTTTAACCCCCAACCTGTAAGGTTTTTCTCAATGACCAAGCTTTTTTTTTTATGTTGCTTTCTGTCTACTGTCCCATTCACAGAAAGCAAGGCAACTTTGTATAGCCACTTTGTTGACCAAGCAGCATTGAAATCACTTTTAATCACCACATAGTGTTCATTTGTGGTCTGAATAGCTGTTTGTTTAAAACCAGTTCAAGGTTTCCATAACATTATTTTAAGTGAACCGAGTGTGCAATTGGCATAGAAGTATACTTATTGCCATTATATAGAAATACTTCTTTAAGGCTTCTTTTTAAGAATCAATAAAAAGTCTCCACTCACCAAGAGCGAATTCTCAGCAATCACTGTCTTTTCACTATCCTTGCTGAACCAATGACTTGTGAACATCTAAAATATCATCCAAAGAATCTGAAGGAGTGGGTATTGGTACTTCAGGTCCACGAGGAACAGGGTGAATAGTTGATTGAAACATCCTTTTTGTTTTTCAAATTGAAGTATTTTACATTGCAAGAACAAAGATATCAGTCATCACTATGATTTTTAGGCTCCCTCCAAACCAATAGTATTGCAGAATGTAAGGATGCTTTTTACCTTCAAACATTGCCTCAGTTCTTCAACGCACTCTGAACAAACTTTTTATGGGGCCCAAAGCTTATCTTGGTCTCCTAACTTTATACAAAAATAGGCAAAATATGCCTTTACTTTTCAACAAAATTGGAAATGTTTATTGCTTTTTAACGTTATAGTTACCACAAATGTAACATAAGCAATCTGATGAGTAACATTCTCTTGTAGCCATTGTCCATAAAGCAACTTTACAACACAAGAAAACAGTCACTACTTTAAAGCACTAATAACAACACATGAACAGCCCAGAATGAATAGGTACTGTCAACTGTTGGACAATAGGATAAGCTCACTGCTTGGTGATGGAGGGGAAAGGGGCAGCGGGAGAGACAGGCACTGACATGAAAGATGCTCAGTGAGTCAGTAAGTGGAGGGGAAAGGGGAAAGGGCAAGGACATGCACTGACATGAAAATACTGCTGGTATCTCCTAATTACTCTTTATTTTGCGTATATAATTTAGTAAAAAAAAAAAAAAAAAAAATGGCTTTGTAACTGAAAATGCCTAAAAAATTTTTCTAATATTTTTAAAAAATACTTTAGGCTAAGTAACAGTATATGGAAATTCTAAAAACCAAAATTCAGCCTCACTACTACTGAAATATGTATAAAAATATTGAGAAAAGCTAAAACTTGACAAGCAGTTTGTGAAATAGCTGTACATTATAGATTTTTTTCTGAAATCAGCATTGAAAATACTATAAAAATAACTTATTAAATTTTTTAAAAAAATTTTGTCCCAGACCTGTGTTATTTTATTTAACTTTAGGTTTTTCTTAATTGTTGACCTATTCAACATAAGTTCATTTAAGGGCCATAAATGTAAATATATAATGAATATTAAGAATCGAGTTTATGATTTAATTTAATTGGGCTTTATGGTAAGTTACAGTCCATGTTACAAAAATTTTCAATTTCAAATAAAAATTTAAGCATTTATTTATAATACTTTTTAATTTAGGTCATCCTCTCCAAAACTGTGAGGAAGGGTAATACTGCACGAGCTATAGTTCTGAAAGTAGCTCTTCAAATGAATTGCAAACTTGGTGGAACTTTGTGGAGTGTTCACATCCCTCTGGTTTGTTTAATCTTAACTTCATACTATTATATATTTTATTTTATAGTTCTGTTATTTTTCACTTCAGGATGGAAATTATCTGTTCTTTATTATGTGATATTTTTCTTTTTAATCTCTAGTTAAACCTGAAGCTTTCATAATATTAAGGGTGATCAAATGATTAAAAACAAGTTATATGTTTTTAATTCAGTTACCCTTACCATCTGCCAACTTTTGGTATGTGCATATCACATATTGCAATTCTTGTTTGGAAAAATCTGTTTAAATAGTTCAAGCATTCTAGGATATATTCTCAACTTGGTTTTAATCAGGAGACAACTAGTAGCTCATATTTTGAACTTGGCATACAGATGCCAAGACAGCTGGTCTGTTCTTCACAATTTTCACACACACACACACACAAAAAAAAATTCCTCGCCTAAACCTTCAGATTGATTCATATATTTTTTACGATAATTTTATTTATTTATTAGTCCTATCTTTTTACAATAAAAATACTTTATCTTGTAACCACTTGTTTTCTAATTACCATTTGAATCATAATTAGTTGAAAAAGCCCCCTTCCATTCTTTATTCTACTTAAATAAGCTTGAGGAACGAATGATTCAAGGAACTTTCAATATATATACAGAACCATGGAGTCTCTAAATGAAAAAGCAAATCCAGAGGTACTGGAGTGGTGGGTTGTAATTCAGGCAGAGCATAATTTTAAGTTTGATTCTGCTGATTAATGTATCTAACTTGTGATGGCTCTGTGTGGGTTGATGCTTACTATATTGTTACTGTTGAAGTGTGAATTGCCTCAAGACTAGTGATGCCCTGTTGTAGACAATTGAAATATGTCTTCCAAATGAATACCAACTCAACATGGTGTTAAGAGGGGCACTGTTGTGGAAACTTATCATAAATGTGGCCAAAAACCTTATCTACAGATCATTCACACTCTGACAAGACATCCATTGCAAAAATATTAAGCGTGTGAGAGATATCCTTCTCTCTGATGGTTTCTCTACTCACACCATTAAAAAACTTGAAACTTGAAAAAGTGAAGGAATTATTTTTTTCTACTTCCCAAACTATGCCCCACCCCCAAAGTAATGACCTCATTTTTGGTTCTCTTCCATATACTCCAAAACTTTCTGAAAATATTAAGAAATCCCTTAGATAAACTCCCTAACCTTAAGCTTGCTTTTTTCCACTAACAACAAACTAAAATCCATCTAAACCATCCTTAAAGACCCCATCCCAGAACCAATGTTGTTTATAAAATTCCTTGTTCTACTCCTAATTGCCATGGTTCTTACATTGGGCAAACTAAAAACCCTATTTCCCATAGAATCAACAATCATAAAAATGACATAAAGAAAAAACTAATTAAAACTGCCCTCACAAAACACGCCATTCACGAAAGACACACATTCGACTTTGATAACATTACCATTCTTTCCACTGAACCCTATGAACACAAATGTCTTTTATCTGAAACCGTTCACATTAACTTACAACACAATCCAGTTAATAACAGAACTGACATAGAACAAATTTCTTCAACTTATTTAAATATTTTCATCATTCTGAAAAACCATTAGCCCTCTGTCAAAAATTTTTCCTAGTTTAATAAAGCTACTTATCTGCAATAATGTCCTACCTTTTTTCCTGGTATTGCCCCCTTTGATGCAGGCCGCTCTCCCTTTGTACTTACCGCCTCTTATCCCCACCCTTCCACCATCCTTGTCTATCTCAAAAATCTCTCACAAGTTCCAAACCCTACTCTCTCTGTCATGAAAATGGGATCCTGGTAACATGGCGTCCCCTCTCACCTTCATGATAGGTGGATGGGGTGAATTATATTTTTATTGTAGTTTTTTTTGTAATTTTTTTTTTGTTTTTGTTTTTTTTTCTACATATTTTATTCCATACATAATTTTGATACCACATTACATTTAGTTATGGCAATTCTATGTAATAATGATGTAAATCATTTAATTTTTTTATTTTTATGACATTGTATTTCAACAGCCCTGAAGGTGGCTTACAATGTAAGCCAAAATGTTGGCATATAATTAATAAAAATACACATCTTTTAAATTGTATTTTTTGAATATACTTTGATCAAACCCAAATAAAAGAACATTAATTATAAACATATAATTATTATTATGAAATCAAGGGAGGTTTAAACTTATGAATATTTTTGTTTTTGGTCTTCCTAGTTAGAAAGCTAAAAGGGAACAAATTTCACTCAAAGGAGTTTAGTTTTACTTGTAGTGTACAGCTAATTGAGTATCTCTTACGGTTGATGTTTTTTAATATGTTATGATTACAATATAATAAATGTTTTATTTCTTTATTTTTCAGAATTCAACCATGGTATGTGGCTTAGATTCATACCATGACCCAAGAAGAAAACTTAACAGTGTTGGAGCTTTAGTATGCTCCCTTAATCAACCTCTGACTAGGTGGTATTCGAAAGCATTTTTCCAACCTACAGGTTATGAGTTACATGATGGGCTTCTCCAATCTATGACAATTTGTCTCCAGAAGTGGAGAGAAGTAAGAATTTCATTCTTAAACTAAAAGAAAAAAAAAATAACAAGATTAATGTTTCATGTTTTTCTTATTGGCATCTTCTTTTTCTTTTCTTTTTTCAATATTTAATGGTTTTCTAGATCAATGGAATGTTTCCTGAACAAATAATTATGTTTCGAGATGGAGTCTCTGATGGACAACTTAAGATAGTTCGTGAGCATGAAATTGCTCAGATTAGAACTGCTTTTAAAAGAATATCAGCACAGTATGACCCAAAATTTCTTCATGTTGTGGTTCAAAAGAGAAACAATACACGGATATTTGAACAGGTGAGTAAATTAATCACACACACCCACACACACACACACACACATACAACACACGCTCACACAAGCGCACATACACACACACTAAAATAGTTAATTTAATTTATTATTTTTCCATTAAAAAAAAAGTAAAGTTATGAAAATTTGTAGTAAATTAGACAAGGTTAAATTACAATTTTCATCAAATTTTTATTTTACCCTAAACACTTTTTTTTATTTTGCCCAGAATATTTGTGGGTGGGTTTTGAGGATATACCACTATTTTAGTGAACCTTCTCTAAAAATGTTGATGTTTTACAAAATTATAAAATAAAAAGTTCTATAAGTTGCTAGAATAGAAAACCGTTATGTTTTTGAGTAAAACCGTTGTTTTTTCATTATCATAAAAATAAATATATATTTGTTCTCAGCTATTATAAAGATTTCAAACTTTTAATTGAAGATTTCAAACTTTTAATTGAAGATTTCAAATAAAAAAATGTAATGTTATTAATATTAATTTTAATACGTAAAATGCCAAGGGAGGTTTCTGAAACTATTTAAAACTAGTTTATTACATCCAATTTAAACAATTATTAATTGGGGGGGTCAAGAGACTACCTTGGTTCACAGCAGAACTTCATCAAAGCAGTCTATGAGACCCACTGTAGGTACATGTGTACTTTTCGTACCCTACTGATGAGGCCTCAGATTGAAATATTATAGAGAAGAGACTGCACTAAATAATAGGTCTCCACAGGTCGTCCGGAAATGTCAAGTTTTTCTCGGATCCCTGGGAAACATTAGCCTAGTAAAGTTTCTCAGTCAGATAAATTATTGAAGCAAATCCATTCTCTAAGAAAATTATTTGTGTCAAGACACACTGTCACTAAATAGGTATGAATTGCTCCTAAAAATTTTAGTGTTTTTCAGCCCCTAATGACTACCACTTAGATATATATAAGAAAAATTCATAACGGTCTGTATGCCTGGAGAAACCTTATATGTGGGCGATCATTTCTTGGGCACCTGATCATTTGTCAATATTTACAAATGGAAGCTCACAAGTATGGAAATAAGCTGTTCATACTGTATTGTTAGCAAGTATACACCTACTTGGAATTTAAAAATTTGCAAAGGAAATGAGTGCAGTCAGTTCAGTTCCTTTTAGCATAGTGATTATCATTATTATAAAAGTGGCTTTCTTGCAAGGAAACTAATAGATAATAAAAATCCTGAGGAGGTAATGGAGATTTCTCTCAAAAGAAGTGGTAAATGCGAGACTGAAGAAAGAAGAGGTGTCAGCAATGAAAAAAAATTGGCATTTTAGCTCTGAAATGGAAGGAGAAAAGAGAAGTCCTGGTACTGTGATGAAACTGGTCCTCATAGTGGATAATATCGATAGGGAATATCCTCTTGACCTTTTAGATTAAATGAGCATGTCTAATTCTTCCAAAAGAATAAGCCACTTAATTTTTGGGATAATAATGGTGAACACCCACATCGTTTATAATATATTGAATAATAATAATATTAGAATTACAGAGATCATTATCCAAGACCTGTTATGAACAAAACAGCCCCAAGTCTCGAGATTTCCAGCTCTTCAAGAGTACATTCATGACAAAAAAAAAAAAAAAAAAAAAAAAAAGGTGATACTGAAAGGATGTAAAGGTTGCAAGAAATAATACAAGAATACAATCAAAAGGAAAAATAATTTAATTTTGACTGATAGACTTAATATAAGGTATTATTCATTAAAATTTAGTTAATTTATTATTATAAAACCTATTAATTCATCATTGTATAATAATTATATTTTATAATTATTTGTGAAAGAATAATCCATTCTCTATGAAATAAAATATTCATTTTATTATAATAGGCTCAAATTGGAGTTGAAAATAAAATTAAGCAATCATCACATCCATCCCCAACAAATAACATACTCCACCCCCCTTCTTTTTCTTCTCTCTTATTCCATAATTTTTATTTGCAATGTGGTTGAAAGTTAATTCCACTAAATAAAAGTATGTCAAACAAGAGCTGAGTAAACTAAATAAATTCCTCATTAAAGTAGATGGAGACTATTTGTATTTGAAATTCTGTACACTTATAGAATACACCTTCATCATTAAAAAAAAATCTGGCTTCAGTTTCATTGCTCTAAACTAAATGTATTTCATCTTATATTTCTAAAAAACTCAGATAATCCGCACTAGTATTCGTCTTATTTGGTTCTAAAGTGGCTTAGTCTTTAATTTACCTTTAAAAGTGATGTGTCATACGTTATTAAGAAAACAGTAATTGTGGCCTCTAGGACATAAGTTAAAAATTTACTGTTCAGGTAAACCCCACTCCCATTGGTTCACTTTCTCTGTTAAACTGCTAAAATATTCTTTTAATCAATGAACATATCTATGCTGAGTTTCTTTATCCGAAAGTAAGTATTACACCAGCTACATTTAAAAAAAATTTTGTACTTGAACTTGACATTTCAGGTTATCCCCACTCATAATTTTTCAATTTTACTGTTTAACTCCTAAAATATGTATTTTATTAATAAACATATCTTTCTTGACTTTCATTTAACTAAATATTATGCCTCCTATATTGAGAAAAATGTTTGTACTCATGTTTGACATTTCAGGTAACCCCCCACTTTCATTCATTCAATTTTGCTCATTAACAAATTTTATCACATTAGTAAAAATTTCCTGAATTAATTGTATCTCATTAACAAATCATCACACTTTAGTCTTGTAATTTATATATAAAAGTCTGATGTTTAATTTCAGTTAGGAAAACAATTTAATAGATGCCTAATTGAAGTGTCTAGGCTGTAAAGTATTGTTATGGACTATGGGTCAATAATAATTAGGATCTTGGTTGAAGGTTCATTGGCTGTCGAGTATTATGCTGGAGAAATTAGTCAGGTATTCGGCCAGGATCAGAAAAATAGAATACTCTAAAATTGTTAGGCATTTATTTTATTATTGCCGACGTTTCGACTTAACTTGTAAGTAATCATCAGGGCTGAAATACAATACACACTATTAAACTTATAGAATTATAGATTGGAATAGATAGACTGTGCTTCTCACTCTTTGAAGAAGAAAGTTCATTTGAAAATCATTCATTAATATTCATAGTAATAATAATAATTTGCTACATAAAAAAAAACGTATTAATTTTTCTTCATGATATGTTTCATTACAGAAATAAAAATTACTTCCTGTGCCTTTTATTTTCTGCACTTTATTTCATTACATATTTAGTAATGGTGAAATTCTCAAATTTTAAATTTTTCGTTTATTAAAATCTTCTACTCCTCATATTTCTTCATCTTGAGATTGAAAGAAAATGTGCTATAATAAAACAGAGTTAATAAAGTAAAATAACTTATCATATTGATCTACTTTGTACTGATCACAAGTTTTAATTTTATTTCATGACTCATAGTGTATTTTATTTCAAGGTTAAGGATACAAATTATTCAAATCCTCCTGCCGGTACAGTTTTAGACCACACTGTCACAAGAAGATATCTTTATGACTTCTTCCTGGTTTCCCAGCATGTCACCCAGGTAAATTTAGTGCAATTATATTTTATTTTTACTCGGTAATCCGTCTTATATTTAATAATAGAGGAAATCCTTATTAAATTTGAAGGCCTATATTTTGTATTTATAGTAATCACTTTATATTTAGTTTGCCATAATCATTTTATCTAATCAGTTGATCACTTATTAATATTTGTTTTTTTAATCATTAAATAAATAATCATCATAGGATATCAAGCTGCAAATTTTCTGAAGAGGAAAGCTTGGCAAATATTTTATCTCTAGCAATTAACTATTAATTATTTATTAATAATTGGATAAGANTCCAGACTCAGTATGGTCCTTAATATTAAGAGTCTGAGTCTGAACGGGTGTAAATGGGTAAAAAAATATTTTATTTGTTCTAAAAATTATTAAATCAATTTTGTCTTCAGCAGTAAAACTTGGATAGACAGGAAAATAGTACAAACATTGTACTACTCAGCATTTAAAACAATGTACATTTTTACGTGAACTACTAAAATCGCATGAATCCTTATTCCTAATGGTCTAATTTTCTAAATGGAATACCCAGCATTTTGTTATGTCATTAAAATTGCAATGTCTATGGTAATCTTAAAATTCTCAATTTTATATTTATTTTTTGAAATTTTGAAATCTTTCAAAATTTTAAAATATATCCTTGTCAATAAAAATTTATTTGTTGTGTTTAATTAAAATAAACCAAAATATGATGGCCACTAAATCAAATTCTTTTTTTTTCTTTACTTATACCTTACAGTTCATATAATCCTCCACCCCTATTCGCCCCATTTTTATTGGCAGACTGAACCCTTTATTCGGCAGGGTGTAGAAGATAGCAGCTACTGGGAGAGCTGTCAGTGTGCTAAGGTAGCTTTTAATCCTTTGTACTCTGTACTCTTAATCAGGCTGTAATCGATTAGACTCTAATTATGCTGCAAAGGCTGTGGAAATCAAGTAAGCGAAAAAAAGTTTTTTACAGATCTCCGCACATCAATTACGTCTTCATAAGGTGAACTGAAGAAGCCATATTTATTGATCATATTATTCAGCTTCACTTATATATGTCCATCTTCAGTGAAATATGGCCAATTCAATATGGTCCTCCAGTTTTAAAATTTAAAATAACACGAGCGTATGAGAGGCTGACGTTTCATTGAGCCAATAAAAAACCTTTCAAACGATCTAATGTATCTAATCCTGCAATCAGAGTGCACTTGATTCGGCGAGCAGTTTGGTACAGCAAACATGATTAACTGTGCTGGTAACGCATTGCACGATCCGAGGAAAGCCAACCACTTCATTATTTCCCCCAGGGCTGAAGCTCAAATCAAGGGGGTTATGAATGGATGGTCTGGGTGAATTTACTGGATTAATGATTCAACTACTAACCGCAGTCCATAATTCAGCAAGAACAATGGTCACCATCCATTGTCCATGGCTCCGGGAGAAGTTGTACTGGATTATTCTGAGCATATGCACTACTGTAAGTACTGAAGGAAATCCAAATGCTCTTTTAGTTTAGTATAACGTTCTCTATTAGTAACACTAGTGTGTGCCAGGAAAAAAAATTACCTTGAACCCCTTACATGTGCATACAAGGAAAAGGATCTTTCGGTCTTTAATACAAACCAATCAAGTATAGAAGAGAAAATATTTATTACTGATTTGTAAGAGCAAAACCAATGATGTAGAAGATATTTTACTCATAAGTCCTCTTAGAATCATAAGTACAGAAAGGACAGTTCATAGATATAGTTTCTTTAAAAGAAGTGGATGCAAATAATGAAAGCGTCGGCAGTAGTAGATAGATAGATAAATAACAGCCCTTATTTTGATTAAAATTAATTTGATGGCCAAGACCTCACTTAGAGTTTATTGACCGTCTGAGGAAGTAGTGTACGACTACAATAAACATGGTACTCCCTTAAATTTAACATTAACATATAAACGAATAATTGAAAAAGAAAGAAAAAAAAAGAAATAAAAAAATAAAAAAAAAAAGAAAGAAAGAAAGAAAACCGCAACACGCGGGTGCATATATACAGGCCTAGTGAATATGTATGTTCAGGATGCTTCAGAAGGGTATATTAGGGAATATATATATATGAATAAACAAAGTGCCAAAATTGAAAACACACTTACTTTAAATAAGATGTTATTGGTAGATGGTGTTAAATGAGTTCTGAAAGCGAGTAATTTATTTTTGTTTTTTTTACCAATAATAAAATTTTTCTTGCTATTTTTAAGGTTTCTCCTTTAAAAAACAAACAAACTAATAATTAAATAAAACTGAATGAAAGTTCTTAAATGACGTGTTATTATATATCATTAGATACTAAAAGAAACTGTTTTTTTTTATACTTATGGTTGTAGCTGTTATGTTATATTTTGTTTTTAAAAATACACTTATTTTGCATAAAAATATTATTATAACCTAAATTTTGTATTTATCATTGCATGAGAAATAGAAAATATTATAAGTGCTTAGAAGCCTGTAGAAAAGACAACCTAAAAACAAGAAATCTGGCCTATAGTAAAAAAGTTGACTTAATACTTGTGGTATTATATTGTATCTTGGCAAGATGAAAACAGAACTTGCCCAATTCATAACTATGTGTGGAATTGTATAAGTATTTTGCTAACCAAAATCTGGGATTATTTAAGGTTTGAAGCATTATTTTTTTTTCTTCAATCAAATGACTCATATGGTAATCCCAAATGGGAAATTTTTTGTTTTGAGTTTTATTTATCAAAATTGGGACATTGAACCACTGTGATTAGTTGGTAATGGTTTATCTAAAATAGCCAATTTTTTTTTCCCCCAGTATCATCTTGAAATGTCTTTAAATATTTTATACATCAAACAATTAAAATTTTCTTGATCCAGTATTCCTTTGTATTATGTTTTCCACTTTAGTTTGTTAGATAGACCATACTTTTAATGAATTTTTAATGTTATGCAAATATATTTTTTGTCTGGTCTTATGACTTAATATATTGGCTTTTAATAACTCCTTTCTTTATTTTCAGGGAACAGTAAGTCCAACACATTATATTGTGGTTTATAACTCAACTCATATGAGCCCTGACCAAGTTCAACGTCTTTCATACACGCTTACCCACTTGTATTATAACTGGCCAGGTACTATACGAGTACCTGCCCCTTGTCAGGTAATTATGCATTAAATGAATCTTTTTAACCAAAAAATATACTGAAATTTAAAAAAATTAAGTATTCCTTATTACCTATTGCAAGCTTTCATTTTATTTTCATGTCTATTTAAATAAATTCTTCTCTTTTTTTTTAAATTGATTTTAATGTTTTGATATATGACGTGTATGTGTGTAGAAGTGGATGACCTGACCATGGTTAAGGAGTATTAGCACACAAGCATAAGTGTGTGTGGGCATGTGTTATTATGTAATAGTCATAATTCCGTTATATTCCTGAGAATTATTTTGTTTGCTTCTCTGGAAACAGAAATAATATGTGAATAGTTAATAAATTGTTGACGTAAATATCTACAGCTTGAGTCATTTTCATGAAGGTTGACTTCTAGGTTAGACCATGTTATGACGTTTTTATCGCCAAGCTTTTGCTCATCTTGCAATGAGGGAAAATGAAGAATGAAGGGTCGCAGAGAGCGTGGGGGTACCTATAGGCAAGCATAAGGGTGGAGTCATTGTTTCCATGATTCTGATTGGTTGGTTGATTCCCGGTAATCTCTGACGGTGATCATTGGACTTTGGGCTTCCCTTCGGATTTATGAAGTGCGAGATAGAAACTTTTTCTAAGCCTGTAACCATCTTCTTTGTCGTTGTTGGGTTGCTTGACAATTTCTATGGCTTCCCTCACGACTCTCCGATGGTAGTCCTCAATCCTGACTATGGCCTTGGTTTCATCAAAAGCTAAGGTTTGCTGGATATTATGGTAATGTTCCACTATGGCTGATTTCACCAATTAGCCTTGAAGAAGCTCACTGCAAGATGGGCGACAGCTTGGCGACAAAAAAGTGACATGGTCCAACCTGGAAGTCTGTCTACCTTTATGATAGTTGATAAATTGGTTTGATTATACATCTACTTTCTGTTCAATAATAGCCATGTTATTCATGCTCTATTCGCTGAGACTAATTAAGCCCTCATTCTTTTATCTCTGGTCTTTTAATCACTCGTTTTACTTCAAATGAATTTAAGTTTTTATATTTTTAATATCCCTTTCAGATTTATTTGATTATAATTAATGTTAACAAATAAATACTGTTTTATAATACACTACTTTTCAAAATTCTTCAATTAAAATTTAAGTGTATATTGCTTATAACAAGTATATGTGCAATAAATAATTCATGAGAGGGAACAGAATAAAAAAATCTATCTGTCCTCGCCAGGAATCGAACCTGGATCTCTTGCTATCCGGGCCTAGTATGCTGACCTTTACACCACAAGGACAGGCTAGATATCTCACTCTATTCCCTCTTCATTAGCGAGAGCCTAACTTACGAGAAAGACGAGAAATTCGTCTTAAACTCGAAGTAGCTGACATTGTCATGCATTTTGTCGGCTCTCGTCATTTATTATATTAAATTTTAATTTTTAAATATTTTTATTTGTGGTTTTATTTATCCCACGTAAATTATAAATAATTAATGAGAGGGAACAGAAAATAAAAAACTATCTGTCCTCGCCAGGAATCGAACCTGGATCTCTTGCTATCCGGGCCTCGCGTGCTGACCATTACACCACAAGGACAGGCTAGTTATCTCACTCTATTCCCTCTTCATTAGCGAGAGCCTAACTTACGAGAAAGACGAGAAATTCGTCTTAAACTCGAAGTAGCTGACATTGTCATGCATTTTGTCGGCTCTCGTCATTTATTATATTAAATTTTAATTTTTAAATATTTTTATTTGTGGTTTTATTTATCCCACGTAAATTATAAATAATTAATGAGAGGGAACAGAAAATAAAAAACTATCTGTCCTCGCCAGGAATCGAACCTGGATCTCTTGCTATCCGGGCCTCGCGTGCTGACCATTACACCACAAGGACAGGCTAGTTATCTCACTCTATTCCCTCTTCATTAGCGAGAGCCTAACTTACGAGAAAGACGAGAAATTCGTCTTAAACTCGAAGTAGCTGACATTGTCATGCATTTTGTCGGCTCTCGTCATTTATTATATTAAATTTTAATTTTTAAATATTTTTATTTGTGGTTTTATTTATCCCACGTAAATTATAAATAATTAATGAGAGGGAACAGAAAATAAAAAACTATCTGTCCTCGCCAGGAATCGAACCTGGATCTCTTGCTATCCGGGCCTCGCGTGCTGACCATTACACCACAAGGACAGGCTAGTTATCTCACTCTATTCCCTCTTCATTAGCGAGAGCCTAACTTACGAGAAAGACGAGAAATTCGTCTTAAACTCGAAGTAGCTGACATTGTCATGCATTTTGTCGGCTCTCGTCATTTATTATATTAAATTTTAATTTTTAAATATTTTTATTTGTGGTTTTATTTATCCCACGTAAATTATAAATAATTAATGAGAGGGAACAGAAAATAAAAAACTATCTGTCCTCGCCAGGAATGGAACCTGGATCTCTTGCTATCCGGGCCTAGTATGCTGACCTTTACACCACAAGGACAGGCTAGATATCTCACTCTATTCCCTCTTCATTAGCGAGAGCCTAACTTACGAGAAAGACGAGAAATTCGTCTTAAACTCGAAGTAGCTGACATTGTATGAATTATTTATAATTTACGTGGGATAAAAAAAAAACCACAACCTAAATAAAATATTTATATGTGCAATACATTTTTTTTATTTCCCTCTCATGGTTTTATTTATTGGGAGGAAAACATGATGTACAGGAACCCTTTTGAATTATATTTTAATAAAATATGGTGTATGTTTTCTAAATTTGTAAAAGTAAGGCAAAGAGTAGCTATTCAAACTATTTCAATTTACATTCAATCATTTAATCTTAATATTCATGATAATAATATAATCATATAATAAACTTATCCTTTTATTATTATATTTTTTTTATTGATATTTAAAATGACAAATTCTAAATTCTTTATTTATTTATTAAGATAGGATTTATTGTCCACCCCTCAACTATAAACATAGCAAAAGTGAAAAAAATTCCAACTCGTATTAATAATATGAGGGAATCACTTAATTCAGCCTGCCTCTCTTAGCACCAATTGCTGTGTACAACATGCAAGTTTAGTGAGAACACTTAAAGAAGTTCTTGGTATTGAGATATGAGCATCACAGCACTCCCTTGGTATTGTTGAACAAAGATCAGGGGATGAGGTTTTGAGCTTGTGGCAGAATTTTTTTAAATTTCAATAGAATTTTTTTTAATTTAGATAAAATATTGAAACTATATTTTTTTTTTTTTAATTTTCAGTATGCCCACAAGTTGGCTTTCCTCATTGGAGAAAATATTCACAAGGAAGCTTCTGATCTTCTAGCTGATAAGTTGTTTTATTTGTAAAATAATAACTGTGTAAGGGTAAAATGGCAAAAACCAGGTTTATTTTATTAAAATACAAATAAAATAAAATAAAATTTTCTCTTTATTAAGAGAATATTTTAAGATTATTACTGAACAATTTTTTTATCTGTTTACTTGTTTTTAATATATGATGTGGGTTTTATGACTGAAGTAGAAATTCTTTCATCTTTGCTGGTTATTAATAACAGATCTGATATTTTATCTTACTTCTCAAGGGATTATATTTTAAGTTTATTTGTTAATGACACCATTGTGCTTATTGTACTGAAAAATTTTGATTTGCCTGGTTTTTTGTCTCTGTACATTTTTTTTTTTTTATATAAAAATTGCTAGATAGCATTAAAATATTTGTTCATATGTTATATTGTAAATATTATATGGTTCTTTGTACTGTTTTTCTTTTAATTGAAATTATACAAATATATGTCNTATATTTTTAAATCATGAATTGATTAAAGAAAACTTTTATACATATATATATATATAAAATTAAACACTCATGTTTGTTCTTGAAAAGATAATTTTTGTAATGATAGTTATTTGGTAATATCATGTGTAATATTGGAATTGTGAATTCAAAAGTAACTGAAAAGTTTGGGAACCCAGTATAATAAGAAAATATAGAAATATATTTATATAAAACTTACATATACCTATTTATTAACTGGGGTGGGGTGAAGTTATATATTTATGATAAAAGGTTTTTCCACAAACAAAAACTCTTTTTTTTTTCCCCCTTATAACTGAGTGCTTTTGAGTATAAGGACATATTTATCAAAGCCAAGTAATATCCTCTTGTGGGCACCAGAAAAAGGAATCCCTATCTCATACCCATGTTGGGAGATTTCTGGGCTTTGATATGGTATGGTCCTTGATCTGGAAAGCTCTTGTCTATAAAAAATGAAGGAATTTGTGTGAAGACTGGAATTTTTATTTGAGGAAAAACATTTTTCCATAATTATTTTTTATTATTTAATTAATTAAAACTTTTGTACAGTATGTATACATGTGCATACACAAATAATAATGAGATTTTCAGAGCTTGATTCTGCAAATTTCATCTTTGCCAATTTGCATATATTGTAAACTCTCTCAGAACTGAGATAATCATCATTAGGCTTATTACAATATCAGCTTTGATGAAGCTCACGTGTGCAACAAAACTTCGGCTATAATTATTCTTAGCCATTCACACTCTTCTGTTTATTGACTGAGATGAAGATTAATTGATACTCAGGTCTCTTGGTTTTTGTCAAGATATTCTTTCGACATGCTGTGGCTATTTTGTACAACTTATTTTGTGAGTAAGATTAAAATGGCCATTAAAATGCAATTGACAAATTTTAAAAAATATAATAAATTTAAAACAGTGATTCTACTGTTCTTCAAAAATTTTATTGAAAGAAAAAGATAAATATTATCCTTTTATTTCCCCTGGTAGTGAATTTGATGACAATTAGGATTATCAAACATAATCAATTCTTCGCACAGTTTTGTATTGAATAAAGTACAACTTTGTAACATGGTGAAGCCTAGAAAAATTTATGAATATAAAATTAATCTGAAGTTCACTAATTTTACTATTTAGTGTGGGCCTTTAAACCACTTACTTTTTTTTTCTTTTAAAGTTTTCTACCTGTAATTATTATAAATAATACCAAACTTATTCAAAAAAATTAATAAAACAAACTCATTAGAGAAATTTTTGAAATAAGGAAATCAAATCAAGTTTTTTCTCACAAACTGTTTATATAGAAATGTGTACATATTTGATGCTATCATTTGCTGTAAGAATCATTTCCATCCTAAGATAACAATGAAATATAAGTGTACACAAAATTATACTTAGTCTACTAGATACCTATTAATTAGTGTTAATATATCGACAAAGTCATTGACTGTATATAGCAGGTCTCAGACAAAAAGCTTCTGGATGCAGGTTTTATTTCCAATGTTAGCCTTTTAAAAGTTAAATTAATTGTGCTCTTCTACTTTAGTGAATTCTGAATGCTAGGAATGTTAAATTCTATTCAGTTTGTTCCCCTGATAGATTCTAAATTTATTTTAATTCTCTATTCCAAGCATAAAAATTATTTGAATATGGGTATTCCAATTACCAGAATATTTATTTTTCCAAACAAAAAATTGTCACTATTAGTCAGTGAACAACCTATATGGTTATGTTAATGAGTTTCATTTGAATAGTCTAAAAAAAATTTTGATTAAAAAAATGTATTATTAAATGCATTATTATTAAACTCATTTATTTAAAAATATTTTTTAAATAAGTTTCAACTATGTCCATTGTACATGGAAATTATAGTTCCTGATATCATTGAAAAAAATAACTCAATGAGTTTGAGATGAGGTAGCAGTGATTCGATGGTCTCTGAGCTTTAAGAGCACTGATTAATAATGTATGTACGGAGGCTTAATGATTTGTCTAAAAATAATATAAGTATTGTGTTTAGGCAGAGAAAATTCTAATTTATTGTAAAAGAAAGAAATTGTTACATAGACCAGTAGCAATGAATTTCAAAATTTTGTGACGTAAAGCTAACAATCATTACACATATTATGTGTTTAATTTTACTCTGTACTTACACTCAGCGAAACACTTGTTTCAATTAATAAGCTCTTTATGTTTACAGCCTGAGTTTTATTGATGATAATTTTAGTTCTTCCCATTTATTTATAATTTTTTTTCTGTTACTTGATCCCTGAACATCTTTTTTGTTACTTGATCCCTGAACATCTTTTCTGTTACTTGATCCCTGAACATCTTTTTTTCATCTGAATCTTTTCGGAAAATAAGAGTTTTCTCATGAAATTATATCTTATAATATACCTTACTGTGAAAGGAGTTCACATGATGCCTAGGATGTAAAAAGCAAACATTTTTTCTTTAATGAAATAATAAGGGGAATATTATTATACCTCATAATTTAATGAAATATTCTTTATATTTCATTAAAAAAATGATTAGTAAAAATTATTTTCCATGCTTTTTTTTTTCCTCGTGATAGTAACCCTGCCATAAGGGAGTTTAATCTGTACGTACCATACACATATTGTATACAGTGTACATGTATAGTTAGTTACAAAATAGAGTCAGCTAATATTATTTAAAAATATATCAAATAATTGAGTTAAATGTGCCTTAAAAAATTTTCTATTTTAGACTGTAAAATAGACACGAGGGCCTAGAATGTTTCAATGTAGTGAATAAAAAAAAAATGTGAAAACAAAAAGCTGATATTTTTATTAATTTCTTATAATTTGTCTAATTTATGATATGCTGTGGTTTACCATATCATATTTTATTATTAGATACAATTTATTTAATGAACTTACACTCACATCTTTTTTGTTTAAGTATTAGAATCTACTATATGCCATTAATATAAATTTGTTTTACAAACTGTCAAAATTAGATGACTAATAGGAGCTCAAATTTACTTAAAACCCTAAATTTAATAAAAAAACAAGGAAGGATTTATATGAAATAATAAGTTTATTTAAATATATGAAAGGTTTTTATTAGAATTTCTGAGATCTAAGAAATTTGCTTGGTTTACATAGTAACACCTGTAATTTTTGAGCAATGCAGTAGTGATGTTAACTTGAAATCTCTTGACTTACCTGGAAGTTATGTTTTTTATTTATAAGAAGTATTTACAATTAGGCTTAGAATTATTCTTTCTAAAGCAATAGATTTTTAATTTAGTAAATACAGAAGACTTAACTTTTTTCAATATATTTATTTTAGCTTGTATTCAAAAGGCTGAATTAAAAAAAAAAAAAAAAGTTTGTTCTTATGAATTTCAACTTGTTATTGGTTTATTGAACTTCATTGTATAATATTAGAAAAATTATGTAAATAATATATATTTTTTTATTTTGTTCTAAAAAATTCTTTAAGATCTGTAAATACATTCATAAAGGTAAATATATATTTTTTTAAATGTCATATATTTTTTACTTATTCTATTTTCTTTTTCTGTTTCATTAAGCAAAAAATGAAAAACTATTAGCAAAGAATGTACAGCATCCCTATTCTCAATGTATCATTGAAATAGACAGCACTTCATCTTGTAGTAAAAACAAACTTTAAAAAAAATTTGATTTAGTTTAATTTGATTTCCATATTCAGCTGAAAAGCTGTAAGAAACCACACTTTGAATTAGCAATGGTTGCAAATTAAAGTAAATGAAACAGTTGTTCATACATGGGTTTAGCTCTGCGTTAGATCATCAAATCGAATCTATTTAAATTGATTCTGTTTATTACTTAGGTTTCCACTTGACTCTCAACAACTTACAACATTTAAAACATAAAGGACAAGAATTAAACAGAAGATATTGATCACTCTACTGAAATCAAACTTATGTTAAATATGATAGTACATGACCTATCTGAAAATAGGCTTGTCCCCAACACACAGTGATGTGTTATCAAACTATCCAACACCTGTATAATCAGTCATTCCAATCTAAACCCCTTTGAACCATACTAAATTCCCCTTATGTTTCTAATCATACCATTCATAATGGTTTAGACATCTCTTTTGTGAAAGACCATGTTCAATCCCAATTCTTCATTTTCCATTCCAGACGCACTGATTATCCAGATTTTATGGTTCAAACATTCCCACCATGCAAAGGATGTCTTCAGGTAGCATTGCCATGTAATTAAATGACTGCTCCTTTATGAAATCAGTCAGTTTAATCACTCATTGAGTGATATTAGTAGTAACTATAAAATTTCGATAGCATAGTGTATGACAGTTACTATTGCTCTGAAATTCTAAGTTGTGCTGCATAATATTTAAGTCAGTGAACCAATGTTCTTTTATCTTTTAGAAGAAATATTGCAAAAGTCTCTGGAAGCTGAAGTGAAATTATCTGCCAATAAGATAGAACCTTATTCTAATAGAAAATAATAAATAGAAACTTATTTTCATAAGTGTGATAATCAGTTTTTCATATTTTGGTTATCTCTTATTTATGTAGAATTTATTTATATTTTACTAATTAATTTAGTTCGGATCAAAACATACATTAAAACAATTTTTTTTTTAATTTATTGAATTGAGTTCATTTTAAAATTATAGTTTTTGGTTTAGTAATTTTTTTTTTTTTTTTTTTTTTTTTTTTTTTTTTTTTT
>KZ806891.1:386267-403637 GCA_000696205.2 Oncopeltus fasciatus
AAAAAAAAAAAAAAAAAAAAAAAAAAAAAAAAAAAAAAAAAAAAAAAAAAAAAAAAAGAGAACAGCGTAAATCGATATGCTCTTCCAGAATTCGCTTATTGGCTCTCACTAAAATTTTAGTTATAACAACTTTCAACTAATTTACAAAATGACCTTTAAACGCGGATTTATATCAATACAAAGCGTTACATTTCACTATTATATTTTTATAAATAAACACACACACACACACACACACAATTATATGCGTATTAAATATATTAAATATCTTTGGTTGGCTTTATGAATCCGAAGTATCTTAAACCTTGGCAGACTTGGCCAGATCTAAGAGATCAATATTTGTCTTACACACAATTGATATACAAACAGCTTTTCAAGGAGCAGGGTGATCTCAGTCTTGCGCCAAACCACCATTAATGTAGGACGACCTGTGGTTTTTCTGTGGGAATTCCCTTTGGTTAGTCCCCTCGTGACCAAGAATTAACAGATCTCCCTTAGACACTGGCTGTGGTACCGAGATATAAACCAAGTTCCTTGTAGTCACGCACGCTCTCTCTCTCTCACCCTCCCCCCCCTCTCTCTGAATATATCTATATATGTATATATATATATATATATATATATTTATATATTTATATATATTCACATACACAATATATATACCATACATTTTACCATAATACCTTTTTTTAACAGAAAACTATTTCACCTCAAAGAAGTTTTAAAATTACAAATTAATGTTAAATTAAATTTCCAATTGAGAAACTATGTCACAAGAAAATCATTATTCTAACTTTTATGGCAGCAGCTTTTTCTTATTTCACAAACCAAATTGGCCATTTCATCCTGATTTAACGGCTCCCGCTTCTCCACCAATACATTTCTCAATTGAGATAAATTTTCAACATGTCTAGACCTAACACATTTTCGAAGCATATCCCACACTATAGGCTTCATTTCAGGAATCCTTAGTGGCCATTCCATTATATCAATTCGAACTTCTTGGATGTGTAGCTGCACTGACCAAGTGAGGCCTGACGTTTTTGTGCATCAGCAAAACTTTTACAAGACAAGTGATGAACACATGAGGTTCTAGAATGTCTGTAATGCAATTTACTGATACTAACAACCTGTCACCAACAATCACAAATTCGGTAGATGGGTTTAAATTGATGCCATTGCAAACCAAGAACATCAACCAAAATTCACTCCAGAAGAGAAATCACACACAGCTGTTTAGAGAACACTAAATAAGAAAAAATATTGATTTTTTTTTTTTTTTTTTTGGATCGATGTTTTATTATCTCAGAATTTATGAGGCCAAATCCAGGAGTTTTAAAGGAACGGAGCTTGTTGATCTCAATGAACATTTCTTTGGGATGGACGAATGAAGGTGGAAGGGACTTGAAAAAAGGAATTTCCAGCTGAAAGCTACCAGGATCTTGAATACTTTCATTGAGTTTGAAGACAGAGGTAAGGTATTCGGCAAAGGAGAGGGCAATCTCCATCTGTCTTTGTCCATGAACCACTTTCACTTTAGATGAAGTAGAGTAGGGTGATTTGGAATTTGTTTATTGCCATGTATCCTGATCTATAAATAGTTGTTTGGAGTGATTAAGCCCTGTTTTGTTCTTGAAGTATGTATTGCACTCCTCTAGTTCCCTCACTAATTAAAACTTGTTCTTTTTTTTCTGTTTTTTAATTTCTAATTGATGTTTTTATTATGGAAATTCTGAATGATCAATCAATGTTTGATGCCTAAGTATGAAATATTTTAATTGTATTGTTACACAACTCAAGCCCAGTTAATAACAATTTATGCAGTCCTATGACTAACATATTCTAATGGAAATTAATTCATGTGAAATTAAACATACGCTCCGGCATAATATTTATCAGTTAAATTTGCAGGCAAACTTTATACACAGCAGTAAGAAAACGGTTTGCCATAGCAGAAAAGGTCTCTGTCGTAGTTTATTTATTTATTTGTATTTGTATAAAAATGTTGTCTAATACGACCATAAATTTCTTCATATTATACAATTTTTAATAGGTTGCCAATATTAGAGAGGCTGCAACTCAATATGAAATCGAAAGACAGAAAGCAGATGAGGTTGACAGATCAGAACTTAAAGAATACATTGAAAAAAAAGAATTACAAGCAATTGCAGACTTTAAAATAATTGATGAAAAATGGGATCACATTAAGACGCTCAAAGATCCTTTGAATATACATAATGAGACCATGGCACAAAGAGGTAACAATTAAAATGGGTTTCTTTAATTTTATGTTACTTAACTATTACTTTATGCTCAGATATCAACTCTAATGCAAGAGAATTTGTATGATTTCAAAGCAAAAGGGAGGTTTTACCGTTTACTAGTCTAACACTTACAAATAAATAATAAGTATCATTAATATTTTTATCCACATTTTTGAAGTTTACATTGTAACACCCACATCACTTGAAATATCTGGAGGTTTATTATATTCTCTGTTCTTAATGGTCTATTATTATAATTCCTGTCGATTATAACAATAATAAAAAGAAATACAATATGGAAGGTAGAAATATCAACATTTCAAAGAGAATATTAAACTAATCTAAAACAATTAAAAAGAGAGATTTGTAGAAAAATTACTTTGACAAAAATATGCCAGAGTTTCATAACACTGGGGTAAACATTTCTGTTGAGTTAGATTTGATACCTTGAACTTATACCTTGTCTTTTTACTAATTCTTGGCGTCTGAATCTGAGAATAACTTCAGATTTTTTCTATCATGTCAACTTTTTAAGCTACAGGATACTCTCAGAAATCATAAAAAACATGCATTAAAAAGAATATAAAGTAAAAACGTATCAAATATACAGTTTACAAAACATTTAATGTAAGTTAAATCGAGTTCATTCATATAAAATTGTTTAATTAATGGACAGTACTTAAAAATTAAGATAAAAATTTGCGTTTGTAGCTTTTTCTGGAGTGTTTAGTTTGTGTACATTCGCGCTTGATGCTCCAACAATACTCAGCAATCATATTTACGTCCCATATACCCGGGTACCTTGCTTCCATGACCCTCAAATCTTGATGGAAAAGCTCCCCTGCTCGTCACTCACTGCACCAAGATTGTCCGGGAAATTAGCAAGGTGGCTGTGTATAAAATGCAATTAATGCTTATGTTGGAATCTAGCTTTAAGAAGCTTTCTAATAGTTGCTGGACAATTTCGGATTAATTCAATGCTCGTGTATTTCCAAGAGCTGAAGAAGAGTAAAACTGCCACATAAATAACTAAACGAATCGGGGCTGTTTTCGCACTTTCGACATGTAGGAGCAGAGGTAGCCTATAAGGAAACGTTTCAATTCAAACACACTATGTAGTTCTGCACACTTCCGTAACGAAATACTATATACTGCTCACCGACACACAACGTTTCACCACAGTATAACAGACGTAATTAAACAGGCAGGTCTAGACCAGCATGCGCCCCCCCTTCCCCCCACATGGAAACCGCACGTGAGGTTATAGAAGAAAACTAATAACAGTTTTGAAACCAGCATGCTTAATTCAGTATAAAAATGTTAAAAAATCTAACTCATCAGAAATTGGGTTTCAAATTGTTCCCCAGTGTAATTAATGGGCTTATAGTGTGTTATATTTAGGAAAATACTTTTGAAATATTTAGCAATTTATTTTGAAATGCTTATATTTTATATTTCAAGTTTAACAGTTTAATTTTACTTGAATAGGTAAAACAAAACTTGTAAGGGAGGTTTCACATCACATACAGCAAGAAATAGCCTAAAAGCGCATTTGTATATTCATCTACTCATCTGTAAACAACTTTTCACTTTCTGTGGTAATCCTTGTTGAAAAGGTTTTCTAGATCCTAAAGATCTCATTGTTGACTTAATTGTAGTATGCTTATTTCATACATCAGAAACCTGAATGTTGTTTCTTAATCAAAAAGTGGTTCATTGTTTTATTATCTAGTTGATTCAATTATACGCTTGAACATTTTTAACAACTGGATTTATTTCAGACAAGTGTAATGCATTACTACAAGAAAAAGATAATGTGATTAAATTTTTGAAAGACACTCTAAGGAGAAAAGACGAATCTTTCCTCAATGATATTGAACAACAGGGTGCAGAAATAGATCTTCTGATAGACAGAATCGAGCAGCAAATAAATACTCTTAAAGAAGCTTACATTAATCAGCTTGACTCCTTGGAAGTAAGTGTTAAACACTTTAACATTTTTTGAAAATAATACTTGGTGTTTTCTAGTATAAATAAGAAAAAAACATTCTACCTGTACATTTAAATGAGGTTTATTGTGCCAAAAAAAAGTCCTTATTGTATTTTTTGGATTAACATATTTATTAAGTTAGAAAATTACTGAAATCAAATATTGAATTTGATTTTAAATAGAATTATGTGTTTTCTATCACAAATTTTGTTGCATGATTCTCTTCTGACAATAAAATAATTACCTCTGACCAATAATCAAAACTTAACTTGTAAAAATGTTCTGTAAGATGTTCGAAGAAGAACTTCATTATTTATGAAATACTTCCCTGTGTTTTGACAAAATTTTCTTTTTAAATATGGTTAGCAGGTTTAAACAGGATTAGATTAAGTGAATGTACACTGGAAGCATAGGTAATGACCAGTTTTGTCGCATAAATATGAAGGGAGGTCGAAAAGTTGTCTGCCTACTTATGAAGGAGGGGATCATGATAAAGGACTTATACTCTATCAAGTTTATCAAATCAAAAGTTATATTCACACAAATTTTCATAATCCTGCCATTTCTTGTCAAGTACTTACAATACTCTTACTTTCATCAGTTTGCACTTGCCATTGCTTTGCCACTTGTACGCCTCTTGTAAAGAGATGGCCACGATTGACGCTTTGATTTAATCAACCAGATCTATTCCACAGTGACTACTTTCTGTTCCTGAATCTCAAGAAATGACCTTTCAGGGGAAGACGATTTGAGGACGAAAATAAAGAGGCTATTGATGTTCATTTGGTTCCAAAGAAGGAATTTATTATTTTGGGTTATAGAAAAATTAATTAATAGATCTAATAAACGTATTGGTAATATATGTTTTGTGTTTTTATTTCATTCCTTCCTGGGTCAGGTCGAGAATTTGTTGACTTCCCTCGTAGGAGAGGAAGGGTTCCGTACATCGTGACAGTTCTGGGCTGGTGCAGAAAACACAGGTTACATTTCATATCCCTAAATTGCAAGCTGAAGTTGAGTATTGAGACGTATAATAGTAGGTGTTTTGGCTAAGGCATATATAAACGACCCATAATCAATTTTAGCACGTACAGTGCGTTGTAAATTCTGGGCATATTGATCTATCAGAACCCCATTTCCTTCTGCTAAGAATTTTTAATAAATTATTTGTTTTAAAATGTTTTTCGCGTAGCAATCCAATAAGAGCCTTTCAAGTAATTAGCTTATCAAAATGAAGTCCAAGGAATCTGTGGAAGTTTTCAGTGGATTTCGCATTGATTAGGAAGATTGAAGGAAGAACATATATATATTTGTTTCCTTTGTATGCTTTTACCAAATCTGTTTGTTTTTTGTTAGGATATAATTGATGAAGAAATGAAGTTATTGATTGACACAAACAGAACAAAATGGGAAGAATTGATTCAAGAAAAGGATGAAGTGGATAAAACGTATTTACAAAAATTAAGTAAAGTTATAGATTATCACGAAAAATCAATGTTGCTTTCAGAAAAAGAACTGAATGAAAATAAGAAAAACATAAAATTCAAATTGGAGAAATACATTAATGTAAGTTACAGTTAATACTTTTCAATATTTTTTTCATTAAAGTGTGCTGTTCAAATATTCAATTTATTTCTCCCAATATTTTAATTATTGTTATTTGATGAGGCTATTTGATGCACATGCACGGTTTTACTTTAGCTGTGAAATGTGTTATGAAACCATAAAACTTTTCAAATAATTTAGCCTTATTTTTTTAAATTTAATTATATTTTTTTTCTTTTTTTTATTTGATTATTGTTTTTTTTCAATTTAATTNTTAAATTTCCCTCATTAAATTACTGTAAAGGAGGGTTGAAAAATTTCGCAAACACATAGAATATAATATTGATACGTTAATAATTATTAGTACAGATAACTTAATTATTGTATCTGTCATAAAATTACAAAATGTTAAGTAACAGAATGTAATAAATAAAGATATATTTAAAAAAAAAAAAAATTAGCCTATCAAATAAAAGCAAATAAGGTAAAGTTTGGGATTATTTCGATATTGCAATCGATTTGAAAAAATATAACTATTGATTATTACTATAATAAAATCGTCACGAGGAATACTTGCTACATTTCATATTTTTTATCACATTTATAAATAATGCAATTAAAAAGAAAATTGTAGTAGGGAAGGAAGTTTTTAGTGTAAATGTTTATTTACGCTAGGGAAGTTACATGTTGTATTAATGAAGGTTCTTAATAAACTAATTGGATAGATAGTCTTGCTTCTATTTATTAATGTTCTAAATATAATTTATTAAGGAACTTAAGTACTTTCTTCAATGAAACTTTTTAAATATAAAACAGCCATTATTTTTATATTACACTCTTATGTTGTACTTTTTCAGAGCTAGTATTCTGGTAGTAATGGCATACCTTGTAACTATTGAATAATTCCAAATTACTTCCTCATTATTGTTGTTTAATGCTTACACATTATTTATCTTCAGATAAAAGCTTGTTCTGAGTCATGGATGTTTAGAATAGGATGGCAACCTGTAGATAGCCCCACATCTATGACCCCGAGTGGTTCAAAGGAAGCCAACACTTAATAGTAATAGAAGTTATTGATGAATTATAACAGTATATCTGACATCTTCAGGAGATGAAGTATTTGAAAATGTTCATATTTTGTTTTGCACTCTTCAATATAGCACAAAGTCTATGATGAGGTATAAATCTCTTTATTTCTGCTGATGAATACCAGTTCTTTGAAATAAGAGTGCATTTTAGCTGAGCGCTTTTAGCGTCATAGAGCGCATATTTTTTATATATACTATTTCGAAAGAATGCAATTTGGTTTAGCGTCTCTTAAAGTTTAACCTGAATAGCTTTTATTGAAGTATCCTAAAGAAAATAAATAAATGGAAGTTAGTGAATAATTCAAAATAATAAGGTATATTTTGGTATAAGGTGTTGCCACTTTAGATCTGGATTCTGAAATGTGACCATAAACCTCCCTCGAAGATCTCTCCAGACATAACTCTCACTCTGATAATAAAATAATTACCAACAATTTTGGAGTATTTTATTTTTCTGATCCTGGCCGAAACATCGACTAATTTTCTCCAGCATAATACTCGACGGCCAACGAACCTCCAACCATGCTCCCTTGTCTTCATAGTTAGTGCTGTAATGGTAGAAGAAAAGCCTACCCCTGGAATTGATGGCTTTCCTCTCGAACCAGCCTCACATTCATGATGTGCAGAGATCTTTCCACACAAAGTTGGAGTGTCATGTCCAGAAGGTACAATGCCTTCTCTCAGAAACTATGCCGTTTATTTGAAAAGTGAGTGATTTCCAGTTGAAATGAATTTAAAACTGATTTTTCTCGATTGTTTCCAGAGAGGTTTGCCTTTCCAAATTAAGACTTTCAGTTCTTCTTACACTTGTTTTCTCGTCCACTGATTCTAAACTTCACATTTCCTTTGATTAAAGCTTGCTTTCAAGATAACTGGTGAAATTACTCTCTCTTGTTCCTATTAATAGATAGCTCAAAAAGATCTGTGTTTATTTTCTATAATGACCTATAATTAAATAAAAAAAACCACCGACTTGAATATTAAATCTATAAAGATAGTATAATCAAGTATTGAAAGTTAAGAAAAATTATTTTTAAATTCTATCTATAGTTTAAATTTGTCTAACCCTGTTTACTTACGTGTCTGCGTTTAGGAGTTGACTGAACAAAATGATTCACTTAAATCTCTTTGTATTCTTAACATAGAAAAGATGAATTATAACTATCAGCTCCTTTTGAAAAAGGAACAGGACCATAAATTGATCAAGCAACATTGCCGGAAGTATTCCGCTCGGTAAGTCTTTCTTATATATTAATGTAGATATACTAGTTTTTGTTTGTTTTATTTAGGATATTCCATCTATCAAAAGTTATCAAAAATTTATTGTATTTTATTAACGTTCACGTAGGCTTCGACGGTCGTCAGATGTATTTACCGTTTCTTCTTCCGGGTTGGACCGTGTCAAATTGTTGTCATTTGCCGAGCATTCGCACATCATGTGATGGCTTCTTCAGGGCTGAAAAGAGAATGGTTAAAAGCAATTCTCTTTTCAGCCCTGAAGAAGCCATCACATGATGTGCGAATGCTCGGCAAATAACAACAATTTTACACGGTTCAACCCGGAAGAAGAAACGGTAAATGTATTTTATTAAGTTGCAGAAAACAGATCTATATTTTTTTATATTATGAATAAAGTCATGACATGTTGATTTTCAAACTTACAAATCAAAAGAAAAACATTTTTTTATGCACTTGAATATCATATATATTTTGTGCCTCTTGTGACGTGCTGATTTGCGAGAATAATAAGAATAAATATTTATCAATATATTTAAAATAAAGAAAACTTTTACGACAAATACATGGGGTACATAAACTATGTTATAAAAAATTGAAGGACAAAATTCTTTGTGTGTTGGACGGTTTGACAGCTCCCCACAATACAGATAAGTTTAAGTAGTGATTTGTGAATAGTGTCGATCAAGGATAGTTACTACAACTTAGTAGCCTATAAAGTTGTCCGTATCTCCTGCTTAGTTCTTGAATTTTGGTTTTGCATGTGTGTACAGTGCAAGTCGAGATGCAAGCCCAGGGAACTAACGCAATAGGGAGTTAGGGATGCAATTGAAGTAAATTCTGCCAGGTTGTTTCTTCTTGCTTAATGTAAACTTTACTTGATAGCATTCTCCGTCCCCTTTTTACTTTAATTTGCCAATGCTGGCACCGTCGCTCTATGACCATAAAGTTGAAGATTTTCCCTGGCTGTAAGATAATAGGGGTTGAAAGATAGTTTTGTCATCCGCGAAGGTCGCAAGGAGGTTATTAGAATGAGAGGGGATTTCGGCAGTGCAAAAGGGAGGGTCAATTGAACAACGGTTCACATATTATTGTATTTATATTGGATATACTTTTTCATTTGACATTTTTAAAATCCAGTATAGCACAATATCTCAAAAGTGGAGTTTAGTGGAGCTTACATATATTCATTAATTACGATGATAAGGCATTGAATTTATATCCACCATCCAAACGTTCTTGAAAATATCTGTGTAGTGGTAGACAATTTTATAAAATAAATTAAAATATTGACATTTTACTGACAATGAAAAAATTGGGGTCTTCTTTATTACTTTCAATTAAAAACATCTGTGGCCCAAGAAAATCCACAAAAATTATAATAATAATAACTTTGAATATAAAGAAAATTATAATAATGGAATATAAATATTCTGCTACAGGTCCCAGTTACATTATTTATATTCACAGTTATTATTATTTATTTAATAATAAATAATTATAATAATTTTGTTTATGATTTCATTGTTGGAAGACAATTTATTATTATATATAGATAAAGATGAATTTTTGATTGTTTTTGTTCAGATTAGGTACAAAGCTTGCCAATCTTAATAAAAATATTGAAGAAACCAGGCGAAAAATATGCTTCGACTGTATGCAGTACACTGCACAATTGGACAAATTGAACGAAGAAATTATTTCAATCGACAACAGATACCAGTCACTTGCTATTTCTAATGCGAAAACTTATTTTGACTTGTGGGACTTTAAAGAGAATGAGGCTCAAAAACTAGTGCAACAGGTACAAAAATTTTTGAATATTTTCTTCTCAATAACTTGTCATTATCGACAAGTTTTAATGAATTATTATTATTAATAATTCAGATTTGAATTAATTAGTGTAGAATAGTAAATATAATACTAACCCTTTAAGTATCATGCATACAAAAATCTATAGTTAATTTTAGGAGAATTGTCCTGATATTTTGGCTTAATCCTTCGGATAATTTTCAGATTATAACATTTATAGCTGTAAAGTGTGATATCTGACAGTTTCTGTTAATTTAATTTCAACAAACTGAGAATTAATAAAGCTTATTATATAATTGGAAAATTTTGAGTTTTTCCAAATATTTTATCAATATTTCCTTAAGTAAATGTAAATTCGTAAACATTCTTAGTTTCGAAAGGAGAGTTTTTTTGACCGTAGATATTATTCTTAGTTGATTTTAGTTGGGGTTCGGTCAAGGTAGATCCAAAAAACACAAATTTAAAAAAAAAATGTATTTTTTAATAAAGGATTATCTGCCAATGTTTCGGCTTACATTGTAAGCCATCTTCAGGGCTGGAAATGTGAACTTAGGGACAAGACGTCCTCTCTCATCTTCATGATAGCCGTGAAGATGGCTTGCAATGTAAGCCGAAACGTTAGCAGATAATCCTTTATTAAAAAATAAATTTTTTTAAATTTGTGTTTTTTGGATCTACCTTGACCGAACCCCAACTAAAATCATCTAAGGATTCTTAGTTTCGTAACAATTCTATGAACACAAAATTACCTTGCACACTTATTGTGTTCAATGAACTGCATTCATAATATTAGAAGTAGCAAAGATATTATGACTTTTAATTTTGGTCTTCTTCACTCGGTTAATATAAGTCATGGATTCCTTGCTCCGATACTAAATATGGCGTCAATTTTATATGACACTAAAAACCTACAAATATGGGATACATTCACAGTAAGAAAGTTGGAGGGGTTTATCTGAAATTATTTATTTATTTATTAGTTAACTATAAGGAATCTATTTATTTTACTGTATTCCACTATGTAAGATTTTTCTCCTTATAAGGAAATTGAGAATCAAATATTTGGTCAAAAACATTGAACTGGTTAAGGATCGTAATTTATTTCTAAATATTAAAAATTTAGAAAATGCTTTTAAAATATATGAACGTACTTTGTTATTATTCATTGTTTTAATTAAATTTTTAACTAAATTCACATGATATTAAACTACTGAATGTAAATATTTAATGACATGCCATAACTACCGAATGTAAAAAATAACTATGACACAAAGGAATCACTCACTTTAAGACACTATTTAATGTACGCTTTTTAAAGTTTTTTTTTTTTTTTTAAATAATGAATTAATTTTTTAATAATTAACCTAAAATGTCCTAGAAAATTGTGCTTTGATTTCCATTTTTGTTCTATCATAGATATCATAGATGAAATTAACAATTTTGCAAGAACTTACCGACTTAGTTAACATAATATAATTTTGATAAATAAATTATTTTTATTTTAGATTATGGCATATGAAAAGATATTACATGAGGAAATTCTATTTATACCCTGGGAGCCATACCAGACAAATACCCAGCCTTCAAGACCTCCTTCCTTTTCAGAAGCCTTGAAAGTTTATGAAGGTAATTTAAATGTTTAAAGTGAGAAAAAGAAGAAAATTTATCATACTCACTATCTCTTTCTGTTATTCTTATGCAGACACTCTCTCAAAATTTCTTTATCGTAAAATTACTCACAAGTAAATAAGCTAATTTAGAAAATTTCACAATGGCATAATTGAGATATTTTGTTCAAAGACACTTTACCTCTTGGAGTGAAATTATTTATTTTGATAAAAGTACATTCTTTGTATAAGCATACTCCTTTTTATGAAACTCTTTTAGCTAAATCAGCCGAGTCCTGAATAATTACTATGAACTATCATACCTTCTATTATCCGTTTCTGCAAACCATCTTCTGTTGGCGAGCGCTTTCGGACATTATCCATCTTATGGCCAAATACATGTGTACACTGTCACTGTCTGTATTCAAGTCCTCAATAGGTAGTTGAATACAGACAGTGACAGTGAACACATGTATTCGGCCAGAAGATGGACAATGTCCGAAAGCGCTCGTCAACAGAAGATGGTTTGCAGAAACCAATGAAGACGGATAATAGAAGGTATGGTAGTTCTATATTCATTGGTAGTCATAATAACCCTTTAGATTATTTACTATGAATTTCAGTCTATGAATAAAAGTCTATAAATTATTTTTACCTAACTTTTGATTACAAATGACAGGAATATTGTTATGATGTCCTTTGGATATTTATTGGTCGGTTTCCTTGACTTGGATTTGATGTTAAGTTTGGAATCTTTCCCTCAGTCTGGCATTACTCTTCCTTGTTTGGTCTTGTATTGCATACTTGTGTCATTGTATAACCTACTTGGATGCGGAGCAATGATTTGAAGTAGTTTCCACAACAGATTGGAACTCCTCTGCACTTACCATTCCACACTTGTAGCTCGTCTTGGACTCTCCAAGACAATCCATCACCCAATACAGGCTATCAAGTTATCTTCAGCTGGAGAGTAAGGCTGAAAGTAGGCGCCCATGAAGAATTTTATGCCATCTGCCATTTTCGTAGAGTCTATCATTGACTCTAGCAAGAGTAAGCAATGTTCCCTTGTGTGGGACACAACTTGCTCAATGTCGGAGTCTCTGCAGTGCACTCGACTTATTCTCAGAGAGACACGCCTTTCCATAAGATCGTAAAGATGGTTAATCGTCCATGGAAGTTTATTATTATGATATTCCTACCACTTCAAAGTCAAAGTACTATTCATATTTGACCATTTTAAATTGTCATCCTCGACGATGAAATTCTTTCAGAACTTGTATTAGAAAGAAAACTACTAGTCTGAAGATTTGAGGCTATCATTTCTTTTAAACGAAGAATACAATATTAGAGGTTGTACTCATGATAAGTCTACCAACAATGATAGCCAAGTCAGTCAGTAGGTCACCCTTCAGTCTCTTGCCAAGGGGAGATAATCAGGTGATTGATTTTCTTCATGTCGGTGGAGGAACTACCGTTGCACCAGTCAACAAACCCATCTGATGCGATGTCACAACATAGCGCCCTCTAACGGGGGGATGTATATTCAACAGTCTCCTTTTGGATCCATGTTGTAGGAATGCAGCTGAGACCTTTGCCGTCGGCAGCCACTACCACTGGTATTCAACTTTGCCTCCGCCCCTGTAGCTTCTGGCAAAAAATTTTTAGGAAATAATACATAAATAAAAATACAATAGGTATAATTAAAATAGCAAATTATATGTAAAAATTATAAATTTTATGTTCCCAAAAATACAAAGAAATAAGTTTAAGAATGTAACTTTAAATATAAATATTAACTTTTAAACTATAAATATAATTAATATATGTGTGTGTGGGGGAGATATACATATATATATAATATATACAGTCAGTATAAACATTACTCCCCGAATTTCAATATTGTTTTTGTAATTAGTGAGCAAATAAATTTTAGGGTTTAATTTACCGTTTTTTAAATAATTATAATTTATTGTACTTACTGTAAAAATATCAAAATACTGAGTGTTTAGATGCATTGATTTTAAAAATTGTTGAAACGAAAACAGTTGTTTTTTCCAATCACACTCATAGAAAAAGTTATAATTAATTGGTTATCCAACTTAATTTAAATTTTTTAATTTAATTTATTTTTTAGAGCTTAAGAAAATGAATAAAAATAAAACAAAAAACATGGACAGCAGTTTGAAAATATCAAAATTGCAACCAGAAAGATATGTTAAAATAATTCTTGATACCATCCGATCTTCTGGCGAATATTTAATTAAACAAAAGAAAAAAGAAAATAATTTTGAAATATCAACAAGAGATGAGTTTTTAATTGAACTAGAAAATATATTTCAGGTTGGTTTAATTTTTGTTTTGCTTTCCTTATTTTATCATATGCCATAGATAGTGAAATATAATGATCAGTCAAAAATTAGTTTTCGAGTTTTGAACACTTTTACATACGGGTCTTCACGGGTCTGATCTAAAACAACTCTCTTGGTTGATCTAGAGATCTGAGTTTTAACAAATCACCTTGTAATTGTTGTTAAGTGTATAGTAATAATGTAGATGAAAATTTTTATTTATTTTTTTTTCAGGCGATAGGTGTGAGAACAGAGGAGGATTATAGTATTCTGATTAGCTCATTTCTTCCTTATGTAGTGTGCTCTGACTGTGGTACGCAATCTATAGGAAGGCTTCAGGAGTCTGAAGTTCCTGAAGATGTCTTATCCGAGCTGAACCTTGATGACTTTTTTAACACGGCAATGGGAGTTGACTTGTAAGGATCCGTTGTACGATTTATGTATTCGCCATTTTTTTTTCTCATACTCTTTGTTTCACTATAAGAACTAACCTATTTTTCTGCTAGCTATTAAATGTCCAAGATTTATTGGTATAATCAGTACAATATTTTTGGAGATCACTAAATTCTAGAAAATATTTATAATATAATTATTTCTAGAATAGAGTAATTCAATTTAACATCCAAAACAACCAGAATTCTAAACTATTCATATGTTTTTTGTCCCCTTTCTTTTAAATATATTAAAAATTATTTACTATAAAATATATAAAGAAAATTGTAATATCACCATTATGCTATTGGAATAAGTAAAATCTCTAAAATTAAAAACAATAATTCAAGACTTTTACTAAATACTTTTTAAAAAGATAAAATAAATGTCTCCTTTAAAAATGTATTTTCTCATTAATTGTTTGAGGTCAATAGGAAAAATGTTAACAGGAGTATTCTCGCTGAGATGCGCTTTTGATAAACACCTCACTATAGCGTGATAAAACAAATAAAATATAAAATATAAACCAAATAAATACGAGAACTTATTAAAAATACTTCAGTGTTTTAGAGCAAAACAAAAATCTCATGAGAGCATATTTCAAATCCGATTTTCTTAAGAAGCAAATTTGATACAGTATAAACTACTTATGTAGGAAATTTGTAATTTGCAAAAGACTCCAGAATGTGGATTCCACTCAGAAAGTACGTGCACTACATAGAGGTTTCGTGAAACTGACTCAAGTCAAACGTATTTAGAAAGCTGGACGGCAATGTATTGCATCTCGTTACGTCCATTATCTTTTCTCTATGCAGATATATCAGAAAACGTATCTATTTTCTTTAATCCCACAGTCCAAGTGAGTATCAAAGATTTCCCGAAATTGGGGCGTACATTTCCAAAAAGTCTAAGTTCATTTAGGAACATTTCTCTTTCCAGCTTCAAGAATGTTGTACATATTTATTGTATTATATTTGAGTAGTTTTGTGCCAACTTAAGATATTATGAATGAAGAAACTGTAAAATTTTAATTTGATTACATACTTTTAATTCTGTTGGGTTTAATAACTTAAATTCACTAATGTGAATGTTTTTTTTTTTTTTTTTTTTTGTTTTTTTTCAAAAATAGTATCTAACACTTCAATTTATGAAGAATCAATTTTGAGTACTTGAAAATTGTGATAAAATTTTACGAGGGCAGTTTTTATCCTGCAAAAGGGAAAATGAAATGAACTAAAACAATGCTGCAATACAGTGCCCAGTGCTGATGCTCTTGTAATCTTTTTTTTTTTTCTGTTGTTTCGTAAGCAAATTTTCATTTTATTCAATTCATACAACTATTCATTGCCTAAATACTGTTCTTACTTATAAATCTAAATACTCTTATTATTTACAAATTCTACAAAAGAGATATGTATATTGAAAGATATCGGCCATTTGCAGGGATAAGAAAATTGATGAGGACATTACCTATCAACAATTACATGGTGATAAGGAAACAGGTGAGGATCATTGTCACTATCATTTATATGGAATAAATATGTCTGACAAGTTATTTCTATAATAATGTAAGGATATGTGAGATACAGGATACTTTATAATTGTCCATTATGTGTGTGTGTGTTTGCGTGAGAGTGTATCATAAGAAAGGTGAAATGATGGGTGGAAATATTTTTTAAGAAATCATTCGTCATACAGGAATATATGTGCTTATAGAATAGCATTAATGTATAGTTGATGTACTGATATGCTGATATGTTGCTTTTCTGCTGTATGACTGATTGTACTCAAGTGCTGGGGCTCTGCTGTGAAAATTGCTTTTTAGAATTAAACTTAAATTAGTCAGGAAGGTATTTACATTATTTTAAATGCATATTTACCGCTCAGATACGAAATGATTCCAAAGCCTTTTCACCAAGAACTAGAATTTGAAAGGACAACCCTCACTCGCCGTACTACTTCGTAAGAATCTCCATTAATATAGCATTTTCATAAAATCTTCCTTTTTAATTAACAATATAATCTGATAGTAATACAGCTGTGTATTAAATTTTCCTACGTAAAAGGCAGTAAAGAAATAGCACTTAAGCAGGTATGCACCATTTTTAGATCTGCATATTGATGAGGATTGCATATGACATTTTATGGGATTGATGACACGGAAAAGAATGTTCCTAATTTTAATATTGGAATAGTAATAACATCTATATTGAAATAAACCAATTGTTAAGGTGTTTATTAGTAAAGGTGGAATCAATTACGATTACATTAAATGTGTTGTATGTAATTATTACATATTAATATTGTATGATATTAAAAAATTTTGAATTAGAATAACATAAAAATAATCATTTTCTAGATAAAAACCTCCTCTGGGTGATACTCGAACCCTTGGCACCAAGAACCAGAATCTGATAAGCCTTCTCCTCATTTCCGCAAAACTACTTTTTTAAGGATATTTTTTTATATATTTTTTTCGTAAAAATGTACAGAACATAAGAGCTTGAAATTAAATTGCACATTAATTAGAAAATATGCATTTTTTTCTAATTAACTATCATAATACAAGTTTAATTAAGAAATTATTCAAGATAAATCAGTTTCTATTTGGCTGTTCGTTTAAAAAAAAGGAATTGGCCAAGGCCTATAAGAATCATTAAACCACTGGCAAGATGGTGATTTATACTTATCTATTCAATTGGTATGATTACGAGTTTAATACAGTGTCTCGAATTAACTACTTTAAT
Organism: Oncopeltus fasciatus; assembly: GCA_000696205.2. NCBI lineage: Eukaryota > Metazoa > Arthropoda > Insecta > Hemiptera > Lygaeidae > Oncopeltus > Oncopeltus fasciatus. Next base: position 403,340 of record KZ806891.1, read on the forward strand.
AATATTATGTTTTAATGAGGTTTCTAAAGATAATGCATTAAATTCATATGAAATATTTACCTGTTAAATCGTGAGATCAAGTCAAAGCTTCATATATTTTCACATCATGAAACAAACAAACAAATAATCAGAAGTATCGTATGAAAGTCATAGGCGTTTAAAACAAACGACTTTCTGTGTCATCTAGTCAATATCGTGGGATCATTATATAGATAACAGGAATTTGGAAATACAATCAGTTAATATCAATATATATATATATATATATATATATATATATATATATATATATATATAT
>KZ806891.1:415364-436450 GCA_000696205.2 Oncopeltus fasciatus
TATATATATATATTTATAATATAAAACTTTAAAAAAGTCTTGTAAATGTGTAAACATGAAACGGAAATTCGCCAATGAACATGAAGTAACATTCAAAGTAGATACAATCTAATCCCCATAGTCCCATTGTACTTGTTTAAATCTGATAAATATTTCAAACTCAGACCTATATTAGTTTCATTCTCAAGCGTGTGTTTAGTGGCTTTGAAAATGCCGACTTTTGTGCCAATAAATTACGATTTGTGGACAGCATTCGTTAACTGTTTCCATCTGGAAGAAAACTGCTGCAGAATTACACCGGATGCCAGTAAAGGCTTATTGAGAGCATGCCATAAGCAAATCACGTTGTTTCCTGTGGTTTAATTCTGGCGATTTCGATGTCAGATGCGACATACCGACTATAAATTTTAAAAAGGTTATTTGGAAGCTTTGTTGGTTAAGGGTGACTCTCAAATGCAACGACTTGCGAGATTAATTAAATGTGGAGGGATGAACTGTCTCCATTCGTGTGAATGGGCCATGAGAAAGATCCAGAAGATCGGAAAATGGATTCCTCACCAACTGACTTGCGGGCAGCAGCAGCTTGAAAAACCTCTTGCTGCTCTTCAGGCGTAAAAGAAAGTAATTTCTTCAACGAATTGTGACTTGCGATGAAAAGTGAATTTACTTCGAGAATCTGAGTTCGAATTCGTATACCATCAACATCGAATTCAAGGCCAAATCACTTAGGACGGAGGACAGTGCTCGATGTCTGGTTGGATCAGAATGGTGTGATCTATTATGAGCTGCTAAAACCTGAGGAAACTGTTGATACAGAATCTTACCGTCAACAGAAGAACAATTTGAACCAAGCTTTGCGCAAAAAGTGACTAGAATATCAAGAAAGAATACACAAATTGCTCTTGTCATAAGTGCTCTTAAGATAATGCTCCATCACATTCGCTAAAACGGACGATCGATGCGTTCTGAGGTCGGTGGAACATGCACTAACTAACAGCGCTTCACTTCTCACGAAAATGGCTTAGTGATTAGTAAAACTGAAAAGAACCGGAGTTATTTTTACGGGGAATCCACATATTTCCCCATTGAGATGGGGAAAATGCGTAGATAGCGAAGAACAGTATTTCGAATAAAATACTGCTTATCAGTTTTACGCAATTTATATTTTATTTCCATATTTACATACCTATCTAATCGGAAAAAATTATTTATTTTACCGGTAACTTATAGTTTAATTACAAATATAGTTAGTTCTAATATTAGCCTAGTTAGTATCCTGATCATATAGTTGCTAAAACATTAGTATCATAAGAATGCAACTCAGAATAATGTATTACTTATTTGGGTGGTTATTTAATGAGACAAAAAATCAGGAATGAGTCGGGGGTTACCTGAAACTTGTAATTGTTACAGAACACAATATCGGACGTAACTGTTAGTGAAACAAGACACTTTTGCCATGTAACATTTGCATAGTAATTACAATAATCTGCGAATCCCAATACAATTATTATTGAAATCCGACATTCATTTAAAAGTGTTTTAAAGCATTATTGCGACTCTGTAAGTAACACTAAATCTATTATTGAGAATTAATATCTGTGAAGTAACAAAATTGTTTTTATGTGAGTTGGTGTTTACCAGAAACTGCATGGGATCAGGGGCATTATAATGAACTCACTGGCGTAATTTATATTTGACGAGAATGAACTTTGACCTACTATATTGATCAACATATCTCAGCAATGAGAGGGATAGTGAAACTTTAATCTGAAAATAAAAAACATATTCAAAACTACATAGTCATATTTTTAGCAGATTTCTCATAGGGAAATCAAGATATTCACGTTTACATCTTGAAGTGACTTTAGAAAAATTTCAGCAGATCTTCACTGTTCCCATATTGGAGAAGCTAAATATATGTACACCATTAAAAATAGTGTATATATATATATATATATATATATTTGTCTGTAGCGCGGTTGATCAACGGTTGAAATTTATAAAATAAAGAGACATTGAGTTTATTTAGCTGTTTGCAAACAGCTGGGTGCATTACTAAAATGTTGTAAAATATATAAGAATATTTATATCATCATCTTGCATTGCTATCCGCTGTACTATAAATTTAATTTTATATTTATATTTATCGCCTTAAAAACACATTAGGGCTCAGAAAATCTCTTGAGGTACTCTGGTTCTCTTAACTTTTGTGGTACCGAGAATTTTCAAAATCTCCCAAGAATGAAAAAATTCTGAGTAATATAGAACTCATATTATAATAATTCAATAATGTATTTATATTATATTCAAAATTTCACACGAATGACTACAAATGGGCATGATCAGACAATTTCCAATTACTAATTTAGAAAATTCGACTAAGTAGACAGAAACTAAGCCGTGGTATATCATACGTATAAAATAGAAGTTTAATACCTTTATCATTATAATCAATACAATTGATATCTCATAATTATAATAAGGGATGAAATATTTTTTTAAACATTAATATTATAGACCTTCACTAATAAGTACAAATCGCCTTAAAGCTGTACAGAGGCTTAACGTGGGCTGAAGTGATCGGTCGATGCACGGGTTGGGTGTCTTCTTCAAACTGACCAAATCGAATCGGGGCAAGTTGCCAGTGACGACGGTCCCCCAAACACGACGGACATTAGTCGTGGATTCTCTTTGTCGCGAGGTCATTCAAGGAGAAATGACTGCTATCAGGACGGCTCACAACAGATGTATCAACACGCTCGGTTCCCTTTAGCCACATATCATCTCTTATCACAATCACTTTCGCCTAAATATATATATGAAAGACAAAACATCATTCAAATTTATCCAAGGATCAAAATTGGAATAATGCTTCGCGTAGTCGTTAGTGCACAACTACCTGTAGAAAACTCATTTTCATTTCTTACAGTACATTATTTTGGTAGTACAAATCCTTTTAGTAGCTCGTAAGAAAATAAATTTAAAAGAAAATAAAGATCGGTCAAAAGAAAAATAATAGATGGCTTCTCCTATTTCAGTTCTTAAAATATCCCTTTGGATATAAGAAAAACGATTGAAAAATTCAATCAGATTAAACAATTAATGAGAGGGAATAGAATAAAAAAATCTATCTGTCCCAGCCAGGAATCGAACCTGGATCTCCTGCTATCCAGGCCGGTGTGTTAAGCCATTACACCAACAGGACGAGCTAGATATCTCATCGTCCTGGTGGTGTAATGGCTTAGCACGCCGGCCCGGATAGTAGGATATCCAGGTTCGATTCCTGGCTGGGACAGATGGATTTTTTATTCTATTCCCTCTCATTAATTGTTTAACATTTACGTGGGATAATAAACCACAACCAAATAAATATTTTATTCAATCAGATTGGTTAGACAGCGAATCGAATAGTCAGATGACATCCAGAATGCTATATACACACGATAGTGAGAACCATTACATAAGTCTAAGCTGGACCTGAATTTCCAAGCCATATCCGAGTGGTATTTGATATTGCGTTCGGATAAGCCCCTCTTGGGCACTGGCTCAAACTTGTTTTTGGCTGAAGTTCTTCAATGGGCGTGGTTGTGTAAGTACAAGTCGTTTCCCTAGGCTTCCATAAACGTTCAAATCGTGCAATGCACAAGTAAGTTCATGTGGTAAATATTACAGCGGTATGCCTGGAACCCGTGTGCAACCAACTAGCTGGACCTTGACCGTAACATTCCATTCCTACTCCTGTTTTAAACTTGAAGTAGAACTGTACGACTTAGAGGTTACATTCACTTTCTGACTAACAATCCTAAAATCACCTAAAATTTTGTAACAGGAAGCAAAGGCAAGTATTCATTTTTCTTTTGGATTTTCTTACTTGATCTTCACTTACCGCGGTCAACCAAAAATTTTTTATTATAATACATTCTTGTTGATTTCCTCAACGGGAAGTCTTTCTTTATTCTAAATGTTAGTAGTTAACACTTCATATATACATATCATACCTTCATTAATCCGTCTTCATTGGTTTCTGCAAACCATCTTCTGTTGGCGAGCGCTTTCGGACATTGTCCATCTTCTTGGGAAAGGCCAAGATTACTTTAGATTATTTACTTCATATATATATATATATATATATATATATATATGTGTGTATATATGTATGTATGTATGTTTGTGTATGTGCTTGCGCGCGCAANAGAACGCTGTACAGGCCACAAATTTAAGTTTTGTAAAATATAATTTGGCTAGTCATTAATTTTAAATTAATTTTTTGAAGCTAAAATTAATTCTTTTTTTTGGTATGTATCTTTCAAATTGAAAAAAAAGAAAAAAAAAAGAGTTTTTTACAGTGCAAAATCTGACCGATAGGAGTTGCGATTTTACTTCATTGATAGTGCAAATGAAAAAAATCTATTTATAGAATAATAATATTATACCACCAATTTCCTTCATACCACCAATTATAAAGAAGATATTAAAGACTATTCTGTCGGATATACCCATATACAACACTCTCCTATATCAATATCAGCCATTAACTCATCCATGGTTCGTGAAAAGGTGTTCCGGGGAAATTTATTGACCTCAATATATTCAAAGCCCATGGACGGTCGGGAAGAGCTTGACGACATTGAAAACTACATGAAAAACCTATCGACAAATCTAGGGTTAAATGCTGGAACAAAACCCCACGAAAAAATCGTCAAAGTCATTTTACAGGAAATTAAGGATCACCAAAAGAAAGGTGATGACTACAGGTTTGCCTGGTAGTGGAGAAATGTTTTATGTTTTTCATTAACCATTTTGTCTAATTCGGCTACAATTAGACGTTTTTGGCAAATATTACATTAGAGAAAAGCCAGATACATATCTATAACTTGTATTTGAGAGATAAGGAAAATCAGGAAGAAGAAGAGCCAGGAACAGGGGAACGTGGCACGCAGCAAGGCTCTGGATGTCTGATACATTTCCTTGGCTGAATCACTGCTGGTTGCTTCACTGTCCCACGTCCGTTCCTTGTGTAGTATTGGTTATCTGCAATGTTATCGCCACCGCATATATGCATTAGTTATAGCACAAATCAGCCTGCGTTCCAACTATAGTGGAATTGTTGTAACCCTCCGATTCCTCTGTAGTTACAACTATTCCACTATAGAATAGAAAAGAGCTTTATTAACCCATGGCTCACTGGTAAAGGGGGTATGTCAACAAAAGGAGAGTTTTTTTGACCGTAGATATTATTCTTATATTATTTTAGTTGGGGTTCGGTCGAGGTAGATCCAAAAAACACAAATTTAAAAAATGTATTTTTTAATAAAGGATTAACTGCCAACGTTTCGGCTTACATTGTAAGCCATGGAAATGTAAACTTTGGGACTGGACGACCTCTCTCATCTTCATGGTAGCCCTGAAACGTCGGCAGATAATCCTTTATTTAAAAATACATTTTTTAAATTTGTGTTTTTTGGATCTACCTTGACCGAAACCCAACTAAAATCATCTAAGAGGGGTATGTTAACATTTATCAACAAATAAATAAAAACAAATTGATAACTGATTTATAGTACATGAGAAAGCAGCTGCGTACAATAAGATTTCTCATGATTTTTTGGTTCAATTCTAGATAGAGAAAATGACCAATTTGAAAAGGTCAATAAGACATTTTCGTGACTGGAAAAGGCAATAAGCGTGAAAAGGAAAATTCGCTAAAGGTGGATCATGAGCGAAAAAAAGGAGAGTGAATGACCCAAGTGAATGACTTAAGTGGCGTAGAACATATTCCTTTATATGAGTTTTCCTTAAGAGTGTTTTAAAAGATAAACTAGACGCGGGATAAATGCATGCACAGTAAATAATTAATGACCTAATCGATTACCTGTTCTTGAGAGATCGATTGTGCACACCTACATCTATCTGAATTTACACACCTATATCTCTCTGAATTTTTATAAAATTGTTCACACGACTGGTGGTCGGTTGGTCGTAATATGCTGAAGAAATTAGTTAGGTTTTCGGCCAAGATGAGAAAAATAAAATACTCCGAAATTATTATATTTTATTATTGTCAACGTTTCGACTTAACTTTTAAGTCATCATCAGGGCGATTACGATGTAGGAGAGATCTCGGAGGGAGGTTTATGGTCACATCTGAAGAACTGAACTGGTAGCAGTAAAGTTACACTTTACTTTTATAGTGTAAGTATTTGTTTTTTCTCGGATAAACTTTTTGTATTTGATAATTTTACTTATCAAGGATTAACTATCCCGTATATTTTTAGTAGCATTTTATTTTATTTTATTTTTAATTACGTTTATAAAGTCATATGTAGTTTATTGATGGAACTGGCTGAGGTCATAATTAAGTTTTATTATTTTTCAAGTTCTTTAAATTGGCTTTATAGTAATTATATATATATTGGATGGAGGAGAGGGTTACTATCTTGTAGTTAAATTTGTCTTTTGTTTAATATCTGAAAGCCAGCATTTGTAAAAACAGACCAGGAAGAAAGGGGTGTTATACATGGCCGGCGAGCGTAATGATATATTTACAAGATCTCGACATTTGTAAACATAATTCCTAGAGTAAACAGCTGATGTTGACGCAAGTGAACACAGATAAGTCCTTGTTGCACCTACTACCATAGTTTGTTGGTATTTTACAGTCGGAGTCTGTTGTCTTTTCGAACGGTCGCCTCTTGTGTGTTAGGTCTAGTGTAATGTTAGCTATAATGTGTAACTTTAATTTACAGTTTAGTTCAATACCGGATAGAGCTGTAGGAATTTAACATAAGTTACTGGTTTAATATTAATGTACCACGTAGTATTATAGTCGTGTCCCTTTTTACATCATAGTTATCGAAAGTAATTATCCACGCGTCTCATTTGAACCAAATATCTATTAAATATAACCCCTTATTTATCCTGGGGGCAACATAATTGAAAAATAAACATGGTCTCGGGTATCCATTCACTTGTATATCTTTTTTATTTTTTTTTCAAACACAGTTTTAGGCTATTAAGAGTACACATACTTTTGATTTTTGCGTTACATGCTACAGATAGGGGTATTTTTTTGTTATGTTTTGATTTTAATTGATAAGAGACTTAGAACAGCCGTTATTAGGTGAGGGAGGGCATATACCCTCATGGGATTGTAAAAATAAGGTAATAAAAGTAGATTTCATCAGTTCTCAATTGTTTTCAAAATACATAATTATCCATACACAAGAAATGCAAGGGAATAGAATAAAAAAATCCTACCTCAGCCGGGAAGAAATCCCTTTTATACAAAAAATGTCTTGCATAAAATTAACGCGGGATTAAATACCACAAATAAAATCGGTATTTACAAAATTATTCAAAGGATTTCTAAGAGCTCGTCCAATTTCTCCCTCTCTTAGGTGTATATAAACCTAACTTATTATCAATTTTTCAACTATATTAAAATCAACAGGAAGGTTCTAGAGTCAATTATTGAGTAGAGTTGGTAGACTCAACTCTGAGATTTGCTATTCACTCTTCTAAATACAATCTACCATTCATTAAAAAAAAAAAAAAAAAAGAAAAAGAAAAAAAAATGATATACTTTTTCGATAAGGAAGGGTCTCGACAATATATATTAATTTAAACCATATTTTTATGTTCTCTTTAGTAGGATCAGTGAAAAACTAATACCAATGTTAATAGGTAACTCCTTTTTTTACGCGCTAATAATATTTTTTTGCAAATATAACGTGAACGAAACTTTCCTTTGGCTTAAATTTCATTTTTAATTATTAAGTTCATAATATAAAATATTCTATCTTTAACTATCACACCTTCTATTTTCCGTTTAATTGGTTTATGCAAACCAAGAAGATGGTTTGCAGAAACCAATGAAGACGGAAAATAGAAGGTATGATAGTTCTATATTCATTGGTGGTGGAAATAACCTTTTAGATTATTCTATCTTTGTTAACCGAAATAAAATCAGTTTTAAAAAAATAAGTAACAATAATCGTTGAATAAATAACCAAACCGTCTGTCAGAAATTTGATGAGATCAGACTTTTAGTACACTCACGAGCGTGAAGGAATGGTGCCATATTTGCCGAAGGAGTCTTGAGACACTTACCGGAGAGCTTTTCGCAGACGCCTTTGGGGAGACTCGGTGGGCACTCTGGAGTCCTCGGGGCGAGATCCATGCCAAACCTCAGGTAGGGCTTGTCGTAAGGTCGCCCGAGGAGGAATCTCCGGAAGGCCTGCACGAGCGGGGTCACGTCCCGGCGAGACACCATCAGGCTGGATTCAGGCTCGGCTAGAGTTCTCAGCACGTGCTCACTGACATAACCTAACTATATCTTGAATACCTATTAAAGGAAAATCACTCTTGTTAGGTTAAGACGATTCTTCAGTATATTTAATACAAGGCACTTGGGAACTCACTTTCGTCACACTTAGAATGATGCCACATAATAATAAGTAAGAAGAGAAGAGATAAATTGTTTTTCTACGGCATCAATAAGACTCACCAAGATCGATTATTTCAATGAAAACAACAATAAATACAAACAGTTTATTGAAATTGTGCTAATTCTAGTGTTGATGAAGATACTGATTCAATTTTCAGCAGACTTCCCCAAAGTAAATCAAATTATTCATTTGGTATGACGACGCGAAAATTTTGAAAAATTTCAACAGGTCATTACGGATCCTCAAATAGAGTTTGTAGGTTATTGATGATTATGGTCAAATAATTTAGTCTGAGGCAATGTTTCGAGAATAAATTTTCTTTTCTTCAGAGTTGAAAATACTCACACTATTTTTTATTAGAATTTTGATATGATTAATAGTTATAAAATCAGTTAAGTTATTATGTAACATTTATTATTTATCCTATATAAGTCATCTAAACATTCTCTATTATTATAATTTTTTTAAATTTCAGTTGACTTACCAATTACATTAACTTATTAGTCTTGGTAAGTTAACTGAAACTTAAAAATAATAATAATTAAAAATATTTGTATCAATTATATATGATAAGTAGTAATGTTACAAAATAATTTTATTGATTCTTTATTAATCATTTCAAAATTGTTTGTGTGTATTTTCACCCCTGAAGGTGAGAAAATTTATTCTCGAAATATCGGCTTAGACTAAGTTATTTTCTCCTCAATAACCTACAAACTCCCTCTCTCTATCTTTCTACAAATATATATATATATAATGCTCTACCACCATTTTAATATAATGAAACCAAATCAGGTATTTATGTTTTTTTCTTTTTACCTTTTTCTTAATTGCTGAATCTGATTTCTGTATTTTTAAAATTAGAGAAGATCTGATAGACTATGAGTCTACTAACGAACAAACAAACTTATAACAGACAAAACATTATAGTAAAAAAACATACATAATCAAAAGCTAATCATAGAACACATACATTTCCACCCACCCCCCTCAAGATTGCAGTCTCTTAAGAATGACCAGACATTTCCTGTGGTACCACACAAAATCTAGTGCCTTTGCAACCTATGAGGAAAATGTCTTCACTAAAACTTTTTATAATCATTAACATGAAACGCATTTGTTCAGCACTCTGAATATGCCACTATAACCATTTACACCAATAGATATTTCAAGCTTACCTTCTAGAAAAGCTTCAAAACACGTCCTCATAATGAAAAAGATACTCCAAGAAATGCTTCTTAAAGGAGTAGTATTTCTAACTACACTGATTAATTCAATTCTCTGCAAAACACTTTCGAGTTCAATGGAAATAAATGATAATACACAAAGAAAACCTTAACACAATACTTCTTACAGGCCTATCAGCCTCCTTCCTTTACTTTCCAAATTATTTGAAAACATTTTCTTTCTTATAACAAGTACATTATTTCTGACCAGCAATTTGCCTTTTTCCATCCCTTAATAACCTAATAACTACACGGACAACATATGCACAGCTCTTGAGTGAAAGATTTTCACCAGTGGATATTCCTGGACATATCTCAAGTGCTTCATAAGGTCTACCATCCTGGACTTTTGTACTATCTCTTGCACAATACATATTACCTCATTCCATTAGAGTAATCTCAGCTCTTAACAACTTATTGAAGAGAATAAAATTAAAAACCGCAATCTTAATTATACAATTTTGTAAACTTCTTAAATATTTCTTTATTTTTTTTTTTTAAACATAACACATATCTTAAGTAATTTACCACTCATATTCATTCAATTTTTGTGGCCTCCACATTGTTGCATAACAAATTAGCACTTAGCTAAAACTTACTCCTAGTTCCTTAATTTAGTTTTGCTGTAAAATATTTCTTTTGTCATTAAATATATTGTTGAGATTCATTACTGTAAACAAAATGTTTTGCTTGCTTGAGGAATTACAGCCCCATTATAGCATCCCAAAAATCTGTTCAGAAAGGCATTTTATGCCAACTATATTTTTAGTTAAACGTTGTTTTTGTGGGGATTTTAACTGATGTTCCTTATATTTATCTTTCATACCATCTGTTCAGCATAGGTTTTGTCGTAAGTACATATTAATTTGTGCTCCCCATTTTTCCCAATTGGTGATAGGGAATCCTAAAGGTGGGTTTATACCAATGAAACAAAGTTAATGCAAAAAAAAAACAGTTTCTGCTTTATATCCGTGTCATATCTAGAGCAGAAAAATAGTTTTTAAGTAAATAGGCCATAGATCAACTGAGATAATAGCCCACAGACTTCTGGCTGTTTTGATTCATTCTGAATATTGATTTTAAAGCTATAGTTATGCATAAATTTTGTTTGAATGGTTTGATTTACAGTGATATATTAAATATTTTATGTAAGTCCTCCCAAAAAAAATTATGTAAAGAACACAAATAATGATAATGATAATCATTTTAGCCTTGATAATGAGATGGTGAAAATTCGAAATTAAAGATTAAAATAATATTTTATTTAGGACTGAATAGACAACACACATGATAACTATTATTGGAGAAATATCAGAATGAGAAAAATTACAAAACATTAAAATCAAATTTAGCTTTATGAATTTCTCTTTGAAGAACAAATAGTGAAAAATACTGTACCAACAACAAACTTATATATGAAATTTTGTATTTGACACATCCATTGTGTCATAATGATTTCACCTACGGCATGTGGGATTAAAAAAAAAAAGTATATATATATAGTAATCAAGAACAGGTGGGATAGAGAGTGCAGTGCACACACAAAAAGAAAAAATCACAAGGAGTAAAATTTTCGGGGATCTCTCGCCCTTCGTTGGAGAGGAGCGAAGAAAGACTAGACTGTGGAGTGTTGTGTAGCGGGAGTTTTCCCTAATCCTCTTATTGTTGGCAATTGATGCCGGGTCTTAAAGTGGCTTTGAGAATGTGGATATAGGCACACTCTCTCGTCTTCAGTTGCAAATCTGAAGCCATGTCAGGAAGTTGTTCAATCACTTAAACTTGGAAAACGTCATTAAAACTCATTGAATTACTCTGAGTATGCCTTGCTATGGGAAGAGGGGACTGTGGTTCTGAACAGGATGCTCTATGATTATTAAGTCTGAGATTTAGGGGCATGTATATATTGTATATATATTTATACATGCCCCTAAATCTCAGAATATATATATATGTATGCATGAAATGTATTTTTTTTTTTAATCATTTTATAAAATTCAAGATTCCAAAGGACTGAAAAAGTTTTAATATCATTAAGTACTTATCAATTCTTAATAATCCATTTAGAGCATTCTCTAAGTTTGTTAAGTCCCATTTAATTTCTTCAAAAAAAGGCTCAGTTTAGTTATTTGTTTTAAAGAAGAAACATAACAGTGTCTTATAAAATTAATTCAATTTTAAGATATTACTAATTTCATAGCCCCTGAAGGTACTAATGAAATTATTAAAAAGGAAGGGGAATGTTTCTTTGACTAGCGCATTGTTTATGCTGGTTTGATATATTTAGCAGTGGATATGGAACATTGGAAAAGTTGAAGGCCTCCAGGCAACCATTAATGGGTATTGAAGAGGCTCTGCAAGAAGCTGTTTTTGTTTTTTTTAATAGTGCTCATCGACTGCCAGTGGTCATTAGTGCTAAGAATCTGTTGAGTCAAAAAGTACTTGCAAACACGCCATGAAGTGTGGTGTTTCAGAAGATATTATCACTCGAAATATACTCTCTATGGGAAAGGTGAAAAAGCGCAGTAGAAAAAAATAAAACTACATTTTTTTATATTTATTAGATTTTTGGATTCTACGTAGTTTAAAAGGCAAAACAAATTTTGAGGGGAATATTAAGATTTTGATTCAGGACAATAACGTTCATTATTTTATTGAGAAAAAATAACATTAATTATTTAGAGAATACAAATTGAAAATAAATGTAGCTATTTGAAAATTTTAAAAATGTTATTTAAGAATTTAAAATATTTGTTTAAATAATATTATTAATTATTACCCATCTTATTCATAAATAAAATAATTTTCATAATCAGTAATAAATAAATAAAAGTTATATAGGGTGTATCATGCACATAAGCAGTTATTGAAAAGGAAAGAATGTACAAAAATGTTGTAAGGTACATAAGTAAAGAGAGCACCCCTGAAAATATTAAATACAATAGTCCAATCTTTGTTGCAATAGTACAAAAATGAAGGCCACTGGTTCAAATTTTAAACTGCAGTGTTTAAATTTTGTTACAGGTACCACCATTTTAATTGTATGTAAATAATGATAAGAATGTTAAATCTACAAAAATTGTATGTAGCTTGCATTTTTGGTTTCAGATAAATCCATACTCATTGTTTCACTGATCAGCAGTCATACTCTAAACATTACAGCTGCTAGAGCATTAACAAACACACTTGTATATATAACCGTGTCTCATTTTCATTTTGGTTTCAGTTTGTAGGATAGCTGATGATTTTTAAATTTTTTTAAAGATACAATATCAATAGCTAACATCTTTCGTAATTAAAAAAAAAATTAGTCCGAGGTGAAAGCATACAATAAGCTTATATTAGAAGATATATTATAAACTCGGCTTTATAATTTTCATTCCCTAAGGTACAAAATCACATTATTGGTAAAACATTTAAAATTAAAATAAATTTAACCAAATGGTGTGTGGAGAAGTATATTGATCAAATTAAAGCTAAAAATAAAAATACTCTAAATAAATTTCTTTATTAAAATATGTATGGCCTATACAACCTAATATAAAATTAATTTGTGGGTATGGACATATTTACAATTTTTTTTTAAACAACAATAGTCATAAATAACAAGTAACAATAATTTCTTTATGGCATTATAATACAAGTCTTTGAAAAAGACTGTTCCTCAATATGAGGAGATTAAATTCAGCCCTATTGTCCTACAATATTTAAAAGAGTATACATATATCCAACATAACCTTAAAAATATTTGTAGAAATAATACAGCACACAATTCTATCTTTAAAAATTAGGTAATAAATGGGAAGATCTGATAGAGTAGTTTTGTAATTTAAATTATGTGAGTAATTTATGGAATCTAATAAAATAAATAATGCTGGCTCAATTTCATAAAAATGTTATCATTCATAACTGTAATACACAGTTATGTCAACATTAATGTTTCTGCTACTTAGAGTAGCATATTAATAGGGCTTTCTAACATTTCTTTAAATGCTTTGAGCCAAAGTGCCCCAACAGCTCCATCTACCACTCGATGATCACAACTCAAAGTCACGGTAATGAACTGCTTGTGGACTCTGAAAATAAGAATATTTCAAATTTTATTTAAGTTAAAACAAGCTATTTAAATATAAAATCTATGTAAATAAATGGTAGCAATAAGCTACTATAAAATATCATAAAGCAACTACTTTAATAACTTCTTTTTTTTTTACACATGACTATACAACTGGGTTTTACAATTAATTGAGAACCTGGGTAACACCTAGTAGCTTGTTACTTTACCCATAAAAAATTTTCTTTAATTGTGGGTCCCCTCCCCCTCCATAGGGTATCAAATAGTCTGGACTCGGGTAGGATAAACATATTGTTAGGTTTTTCATTGCTTCTTTTCTTGATAGTGAGCTTTACTATGATTTTCACTATGGATGACCATATGACCATTTCCACAGAGATAAAGATTTAAGGACGAAAATAAAATAAAATAAGGACACAATGAATAAATGGTGGAAGACCTTTATAACAAAGGAATAAAATAAAAATTCTTATTTGAGGCCGATTCATATTTCCTGTAGAGCCAAAGAAAAGTTTAAAGAACTTTATGGGTTAAAACACTTGCCTCATCCACCATTATTTGTCAACCATAAGATAATTTCTAGTTTGATCCATGGCCATTTTCTTCAAGGGGACAAATTGATAATTTACCTGAAGTTGAAATCTCAGTCCAGGAGTTCTTTCACAGCTATCCCAAGGAAAGTATGGAATTGAGTAATTGGCTTGCAGATGGGTAAGATGGTAGGTAACTATCAACTATACTCAGAGTATTAATTGTATATATCAAAGATATAATATAAATTTAGTTGAAAAACGGAAATATTTTTTAATACACCTCTGTGCTAATTAATACTGATAGTCAATGCATACTATTAAAAAAAAAAAAAAAAAAAGAAAAAGAAAAAAAAATGATATACTTTTTCGATAAGGAAGGGTCTCGACAATATATATTAATTTAAACCATATTTTTATGTTCTCTTTAGTAGGATCAGTGAAAAACTAATACCAATGTTAATAGGTAACTCCTTTTTTTACGCGCTAATAATATTTTTTTGCAAATATAACGTGAACGAAACTTTCCTTTGGCTTAAATTTCATTTTTAATTATTAAGTTCATAATATAAAATATTCTATCTTTAACTATCACACCTTCTATTTTCCGTTTAATTGGTTTATGCAAACCAAGAAGATGGTTTGCAGAAACCAATGAAGACGGAAAATAGAAGGTATGATAGTTCTATATTCATTGGTGGTGGAAATAACCTTTTAGATTATTCTATCTTTGTTAACCGAAATAAAATCAGTTTTAAAAAAATAAGTAACAATAATCGTTGAATAAATAACCAAACCGTCTGTCAGAAATTTGATGAGATCAGACTTTTAGTACACTCACGAGCGTGAAGGAATGGTGCCATATTTGCCGAAGGAGTCTTGAGACACTTACCGGAGAGCTTTTCGCAGACGCCTTTGGGGAGACTCGGTGGGCACTCTGGAGTCCTCGGGGCGAGATCCATGCCAAACCTCAGGTAGGGCTTGTCGTAAGGTCGCCCGAGGAGGAATCTCCGGAAGGCCTGCACGAGCGGGGTCACGTCCCGGCGAGACACCATCAGGCTGGATTCAGGCTCGGCTAGAGTTCTCAGCACGTGCTCACTGACATAACCTAACTATATCTTGAATACCTATTAAAGGAAAATCACTCTTGTTAGGTTAAGACGATTCTTCAGTATATTTAATACAAGGCACTTGGGAACTCACTTTCGTCACACTTAGAATGATGCCACATAATAATAAGTAAGAAGAGAAGAGATAAATTGTTTTTCTACGGCATCAATAAGACTCACCAAGATCGATTATTTCAATGAAAACAACAATAAATACAAACAGTTTATTGAAATTGTGCTAATTCTAGTGTTGATGAAGATACTGATTCAATTTTCAGCAGACTTCCCCAAAGTAAATCAAATTATTCATTTGGTATGACGACGCGAAAATTTTGAAAAATTTCAACAGGTCATTACGGATCCTCAAATAGAGTTTGTAGGTTATTGATGATTATGGTCAAATAATTTAGTCTGAGGCAATGTTTCGAGAATAAATTTTCTTTTCTTCAGAGTTGAAAATACTCACACTATTTTTTATTAGAATTTTGATATGATTAATAGTTATAAAATCAGTTAAGTTATTATGTAACATTTATTATTTATCCTATATAAGTCATCTAAACATTCTCTATTATTATAATTTTTTTAAATTTCAGTTGACTTACCAATTACATTAACTTATTAGTCTTGGTAAGTTAACTGAAACTTAAAAATAATAATAATTAAAAATATTTGTATCAATTATATATGATAAGTAGTAATGTTACAAAATAATTTTATTGATTCTTTATTAATCATTTCAAAATTGTTTGTGTGTATTTTCACCCCTGAAGGTGAGAAAATTTATTCTCGAAATATCGGCTTAGACTAAGTTATTTTCTCCTCAATAACCTACAAACTCCCTCTCTCTATCTTTCTACAAATATATATATATATAATGCTCTACCACCATTTTAATATAATGAAACCAAATCAGGTATTTATGTTTTTTTCTTTTTACCTTTTTCTTAATTGCTGAATCTGATTTCTGTATTTTTAAAATTAGAGAAGATCTGATAGACTATGAGTCTACTAACGAACAAACAAACTTATAACAGACAAAACATTATAGTAAAAAAACATACATAATCAAAAGCTAATCATAGAACACATACATTTCCACCCACCCCCCTCAAGATTGCAGTCTCTTAAGAATGACCAGACATTTCCTGTGGTACCACACAAAATCTAGTGCCTTTGCAACCTATGAGGAAAATGTCTTCACTAAAACTTTTTATAATCATTAACATGAAACGCATTTGTTCAGCACTCTGAATATGCCACTATAACCATTTACACCAATAGATATTTCAAGCTTACCTTCTAGAAAAGCTTCAAAACACGTCCTCATAATGAAAAAGATACTCCAAGAAATGCTTCTTAAAGGAGTAGTATTTCTAACTACACTGATTAATTCAATTCTCTGCAAAACACTTTCGAGTTCAATGGAAATAAATGATAATACACAAAGAAAACCTTAACACAATACTTCTTACAGGCCTATCAGCCTCCTTCCTTTACTTTCCAAATTATTTGAAAACATTTTCTTTCTTATAACAAGTACATTATTTCTGACCAGCAATTTGCCTTTTTCCATCCCTTAATAACCTAATAACTACACGGACAACATATGCACAGCTCTTGAGTGAAAGATTTTCACCAGTGGATATTCCTGGACATATCTCAAGTGCTTCATAAGGTCTACCATCCTGGACTTTTGTACTATCTCTTGCACAATACATATTACCTCATTCCATTAGAGTAATCTCAGCTCTTAACAACTTATTGAAGAGAATAAAATTAAAAACCGCAATCTTAATTATACAATTTTGTAAACTTCTTAAATATTTCTTTATTTTTTTTTTTTAAACATAACACATATCTTAAGTAATTTACCACTCATATTCATTCAATTTTTGTGGCCTCCACATTGTTGCATAACAAATTAGCACTTAGCTAAAACTTACTCCTAGTTCCTTAATTTAGTTTTGCTGTAAAATATTTCTTTTGTCATTAAATATATTGTTGAGATTCATTACTGTAAACAAAATGTTTTGCTTGCTTGAGGAATTACAGCCCCATTATAGCATCCCAAAAATCTGTTCAGAAAGGCATTTTATGCCAACTATATTTTTAGTTAAACGTTGTTTTTGTGGGGATTTTAACTGATGTTCCTTATATTTATCTTTCATACCATCTGTTCAGCATAGGTTTTGTCGTAAGTACATATTAATTTGTGCTCCCCATTTTTCCCAATTGGTGATAGGGAATCCTAAAGGTGGGTTTATACCAATGAAACAAAGTTAATGCAAAAAAAAAACAGTTTCTGCTTTATATCCGTGTCATATCTAGAGCAGAAAAATAGTTTTTAAGTAAATAGGCCATAGATCAACTGAGATAATAGCCCACAGACTTCTGGCTGTTTTGATTCATTCTGAATATTGATTTTAAAGCTATAGTTATGCATAAATTTTGTTTGAATGGTTTGATTTACAGTGATATATTAAATATTTTATGTAAGTCCTCCCAAAAAAAATTATGTAAAGAACACAAATAATGATAATGATAATCATTTTAGCCTTGATAATGAGATGGTGAAAATTCGAAATTAAAGATTAAAATAATATTTTATTTAGGACTGAATAGACAACACACATGATAACTATTATTGGAGAAATATCAGAATGAGAAAAATTACAAAACATTAAAATCAAATTTAGCTTTATGAATTTCTCTTTGAAGAACAAATAGTGAAAAATACTGTACCAACAACAAACTTATATATGAAATTTTGTATTTGACACATCCATTGTGTCATAATGATTTCACCTACGGCATGTGGGATTAAAAAAAAAAAGTATATATATATAGTAATCAAGAACAGGTGGGATAGAGAGTGCAGTGCACACACAAAAAGAAAAAATCACAAGGAGTAAAATTTTCGGGGATCTCTCGCCCTTCGTTGGAGAGGAGCGAAGAAAGACTAGACTGTGGAGTGTTGTGTAGCGGGAGTTTTCCCTAATCCTCTTATTGTTGGCAATTGATGCCGGGTCTTAAAGTGGCTTTGAGAATGTGGATATAGGCACACTCTCTCGTCTTCAGTTGCAAATCTGAAGCCATGTCAGGAAGTTGTTCAATCACTTAAACTTGGAAAACGTCATTAAAACTCATTGAATTACTCTGAGTATGCCTTGCTATGGGAAGAGGGGACTGTGGTTCTGAACAGGATGCTCTATGATTATTAAGTCTGAGATTTAGGGGCATGTATATATTGTATATATATTTATACATGCCCCTAAATCTCAGAATATATATATATGTATGCATGAAATGTATTTTTTTTTTTAATCATTTTATAAAATTCAAGATTCCAAAGGACTGAAAAAGTTTTAATATCATTAAGTACTTATCAATTCTTAATAATCCATTTAGAGCATTCTCTAAGTTTGTTAAGTCCCATTTAATTTCTTCAAAAAAAGGCTCAGTTTAGTTATTTGTTTTAAAGAAGAAACATAACAGTGTCTTATAAAATTAATTCAATTTTAAGATATTACTAATTTCATAGCCCCTGAAGGTACTAATGAAATTATTAAAAAGGAAGGGGAATGTTTCTTTGACTAGCGCATTGTTTATGCTGGTTTGATATATTTAGCAGTGGATATGGAACATTGGAAAAGTTGAAGGCCTCCAGGCAACCATTAATGGGTATTGAAGAGGCTCTGCAAGAAGCTGTTTTTGTTTTTTTTAATAGTGCTCATCGACTGCCAGTGGTCATTAGTGCTAAGAATCTGTTGAGTCAAAAAGTACTTGCAAACACGCCATGAAGTGTGGTGTTTCAGAAGATATTATCACTCGAAATATACTCTCTATGGGAAAGGTGAAAAAGCGCAGTAGAAAAAAATAAAACTACATTTTTTTATATTTATTAGATTTTTGGATTCTACGTAGTTTAAAAGGCAAAACAAATTTTGAGGGGAATATNTAAATTTGTTTTGTGGAATAAATAACTTAAGTACTTACGCTTCTCCACCTTTAACAGGAACAAGTCTATCTTGAGTAGCACCAACAGCAACAATACAAGACTGAGGAGGGTTTATGATGGCACAGAAATGAGTGATGCCAAACATTCCCAAGTTAGAAACAGATATTGATCCTCCCTATAAATATAACAATAATTATTAGATTGAGCACAACAATTACAGAATTAAATAAATAAAAATAACACAGGGAATGTATTACAGGTTCTGATAAATATATTAAGAAAATTAACCTCTATTCATCAAACAGGGGAGTTTTTATTGGAGCATTCGCGAATTTAAAAGCCAATAATTCATCTGAAAGTTAATAAAAGAGAAATACAATAGCTAACACAAATGGTCACAAGATTTTTCTTTTCAAAATTTCAGAAGGCTTGTCAGTCAACCACCAATTGTCATTACACTACTTTGAAGAAATATAACAGGAATGTATTTCTTGATAAACATGAAATGACAACACACAAAAGGTACCAACTGCTTTGGGTACAGAAGAGAGAGCCTTCGTGTATGGAATTCCCAAATCTGCCTTCCGTCACTCGAAACCCCACAGGTATTTGATAAATGTTAGGGGAGGGGAGTAAAGAAATGCGTGGTGGCAGAACTTTAGCTTTACCCACAATTCCTCTTAGAGAATGGTTGCTCTTCACCCTGCCCTCTCTAGGACTACTAAGTCTGGGGATGGGGCAGGGGGGCAGAAGATAAAAACCAAGTGGTGCCAATATGGCAAAAGGCTTNATATAATATTTGCTATTTTGCTATATAGTTGCTGGAAAGTCATTACACTATTACACAAATTAAATTTTATAAATAAGAGTCTGCTGAAAAGATGGTGTATATGAATTTTGTGTGGCTGTGCACGTGCATGGATGCGTGGATACTTATGTGTATGAGAAAATTTTATTCCAAAACAAAAATTATCAATTGATAAATAATTATAAAACAAAAAAAAAAACATGTTTACATTACAAAAGTTAATCTTACTCTTTTTCATGTTGCAAATTTTCAATTTACGTAAAAATTTATAAGAATTATTTTTTGCAATCTGATCCATGTAATGGTGCATTTTATGATTATTACCTTTCCCAAGTTTTATAAGCAATTTAAATTTCTTTTCAACATGAAAAAAATGTTTCTTCTTGATTTATGAAGATCAAATTATGAAATTTAATCTTTAAATCTAATCAATGATTCTAATTGGCTAAAACTTAATTAATTAATTAATAGATATTTTATAATTATATGTAAAATTCTGATGATATCTCAGTTTCGATTAGTTTGTTTTTTAAATTTATTAATAAAAACATGAGTAATAATAATTCGAATCTTGAGAATAAAAACTTGCACTTGACTTCTCAGGTAAATACCCTACTTTATTCGTCTTATTTCATATAGTAACAGCCTCTGCTTTTATATTTAAAAGCGATATGCCAAATTTCATTAAGGAAAACAATTTAATGCACCTTTTAGGCCTTGAAATTAGAAATAGTGGTATTGGTAATCCACCATTTCTAATAGTTCAATTTGGTTGTGAAAGCTCCTAAAAAAAAAATTTTTTTTATCAATAAACCATTCTGTATTGTCTTTCATTAATCAGAACTAAATATTATGCCCACCAATAAAATAAAAAAAGAAAAGAATAAAAACCTTTTCATACTCATTAGACACACTTTATATATATATATA
>KZ806891.1:451768-470082 GCA_000696205.2 Oncopeltus fasciatus
ATTTGAATTATTTGGAAATATATTAAAATATTAGATTAGAATAGAATTCAACTAACTGTCAACAGATAACTTTGTTTCTAAGAATTATGTTATGAAATATTTAAAGAAAATAGATTTTGTTTTAAGAGCTAAAATCCTGGCATTCCTGCTTAATTAAAAATCATTAAGTATTCTTAATATATAGTTAAGTTTACAGTTTCTGGTATAATTAAAAGTCTGTAATCTGGAGTTTAGTTTCTTACCAGGTTTTTGATTTTTGTTTAAAGCTGTAATTATTTAGCTAAAATGTGTAGAAGTTCTTATTTTTACTTCTTTACAACTATTTTATGAATTGATATTAATTGGAAAATAAATTTTGAAATGGATACAATCTACTAAAAAAAAGTCTTTATAAAGTTGTAAGTATGTATTCTTGATAAATAAGGAGTATTTGGTACAAACACATAACTTGTATACAAATAAACAGTGAATGTTGTTAATATATGTTCTGAATGCATTCTTAATACAAATTTTTAAATAAAAAAATCTTATTATTGTAAACCTTTTTTTTTTTTTTTTTAATTGCATGGGTTAGGACCTACCTGATATCTCTCTAAAAAAAACTTTTAGGCCTAGAAGGGTAGATTAATGGGGGTAANAATTAAAATATATTTTTGTATTTACCATTTACAAATACTGAAGATTTGTGTAATATTCAGCATAAATCATTCTATTTTCCAATGACTTTTAACTTAATATACAGTAAAATCATTAGCATTTGTTTAATATTAAGAAACTGCTCTCATTTATTTTTTGTTAAGAAAACCATTTCAAGCTGCTTTAATTTTGTGTATATTCAAAATTTGATCGTACCTATTTATAATTTCCTCAATAAGTAATAGTAAATTTCAGTTTTTGGATTATTTACAGTAAGTACATAAAATTTGTAAGAATATAAAATATGGAGAAGGGTAGTCCTCTTGATTCTATCCTGCTCTTTTTAATCCACAGAACCAAAAAAGAGGACCCAAAAGATTCTGGTATTTTAAATTCAAGTTAAGTATGAAAAACTTCTAGAACAACTTCTGATGAAAGAAACATTGTGCTTTGTCAAACTATTAAAATTAAATACCTGACCTTTTATTAAAACCAGAAGAAAAAAATGATTTTCCTTTTTCAAGGTGGGTTAACTAATCCATAGGATGTTACTAATTTTAATTATTCATTTTTAAAATGAATTGACATCAAATTCCAGAAACAAGAAACACTTGAAAGTAACAAATTAGTTCTGGGAAAATAAACACTTTATAGAGATTTTATTTTACTTATTTAATACGAATTTTGATTCTACAAATTTACAATATTTTAGAAGTTTAATATATTTGCTGACTTGTGACAAGTTAACCAATCAATCAATGTCTAATGTTACATATGTGACACTTTTCAGCCTGCATTGTTTGATTACTGAATAATATTTTCTCTAGAACAATATTTAGAATCAAAGTGAGGAATAATTATTGTTTTTACTACAAACACAATTATTTGAAGATTTATATTTGCTATAAAAGTGTGGTTTTTTTTTAATTTTAAGCTCTTTATATATATAAAAAAAAAAAATTATTTAAGTATAATCCAAACCTCTGCTTTAATATATTTCAATTTATTGTTTGTTAATAAAAATTTAATCTAAAATAATTTTGTTATTATTGTTTTGTTTATTTTATTCATTGATATTGGGTTTATTTATATTTGGGTTATTTATAAAATATTTTATATACCTTATTACACACATTTATTTAATTGTTATTTCACTTAATATATTTAAGTGTAATTTTATAATTGTTTGTCGTAGTGTACTTATAATAGTTTCTTGTTTATATTGTCCTATTTACTTTGGCTTTGAGAACCATTGGTCTTGAAAGCATTGAGCCACTAAAAAGTTAAAATGACTTATTGTGCGAAGAATTGGTTTTTCTTATTGCTTCCTAATTTTACTTTCATTTTTTTATTTTATGAGAATGATATTTTTTTTATTTGTTTATTTTTCAGAAATTCACAGGAGCTTATTCCAGACAATTTTGAATGTTGAGTATCCCATCACTATCTGAAAGAGCAGCAACTTTAGAAATATTGAAAATTAAAAATTTTAATTTAGTGGAAAAATGTTTAAAATATTGTACTAGATTTTTTTTTTTTTTTTCATGGGGAAAATATGTTTACTCCATTGGAAACAAGTTTTTTATTTTTTAAAAACTTTCTATAAAAGGCAAAGGCATTGTTTCTTCCACGTTGTTTCCATGTATTCTCAAAGTAATATATATTTTTTGTATTTAAAATATACATGGCTACATTTAACATATATTTATCTTATAATAATANAATATGTTCTATTCAAAGTTATAGTTATTAATATTTGAGAGCAAAATAAAAAGAGAATTTAAAAAAAAGAAATTACAATAAGGTTCCTCAATGCTTTTCCCATACAGTTCACATGGAATAGCCGTATTAAGGAAGCTAAAGAAAGACCTTCCCATCTAGATTAGCCTTTCCTTAGGTCCTTATGAAAAAAAAAAAGAACCTAGTCTAATTATCGGAAAACCACTCTTCAAGTTCAAGACAGAAAAAAATGTTTCAGTAACACATAAGAAATGTTGAGTTTGAGCCTGGTGGCAAAAAAAAAAAAATAAACCAGAACAATGTGTATTATTTTATTTTTCAAGCCAATGTTTCGGCTTGTAGTGTAAGCCATCATCAGTGCTGAAATGAAGTACTAGATCAAAATATTTATAAACTAAAGTAATAACTGTAAATTACTTTTATTTTTTATGTGAATAAAAGAAAATTGAGAATAGAAAAGTACTCTTTAGATGTATTAGTTTATATGTAATCATTTGTTAAATGTAAGGAATTCAGAAGACAGTAAACAGAATAATAACTAATTAAAAAAGTAACTAGTGATTGAACAGAGAGATTTCTTTCTTTGATCAGTAAGCCTTTATACTTGGAATTAATCAGAATGCTACAAACAAGGGTTGCAATGGAAGGGGCAATCGGTAAGAGGCCTGCAATTGAACAATGAAAATAATGGGTTTAAAGGGAAATGAATACCACTAAAAAATGTGGCCTATAGTATTAATAGAAAAGTATTTATTTGAATTATTTGGAAGGTATGGAATAGGCTGTTGTATTTTTATATTTTTCTTGCCAGTTGTACTGAGAGGTAGGATTAAGATTAATGTGCACACATTCCAAGATCACCCTTTTATTAAGGATGGCTTAGAAACCAGGTTAGAAGCTAGATCAAAAGCAGTTGGAGTGTGCATAGGCATTAATATTATTCTGAATGCTGTAATGGTGTAAGAATTCTTTTGTTGAGATGATTGTTTTTTCGGCCAATACAAGAATCTGAACAATTTGTTGCGAAACAGGGCATTTAATAAACAATGTTGGGAAATAGTTATAGGATCTGGTTTGAGGAATAGTAGTAGATCATCTACACATTTTTTTTTTAGAGATGATGTGTGGAACAGGGGGAGAATAGTATTTAGTGTGATATTCGCAATGTCAGGAATTGAATAGTTATGGACATTTAGATTATATGTTACAACATGCAATTAAACTGTATTTATCTGATGATGAGAGAAAACATAAATCCTCATTGTCAAAGCTAATACACTACTAATTTGAAAAACTCACTCTCCATCCATAACTACTTAACTCTTTCCCTACTTCTACATCTTCAGCTTTTTTCTACTCTCTCACAAAGGTTGACTAATTTCCTTGACAATTAAAAAAAATTGTGTGATCTATCATTTTTTATTATTCTCTTCTTTTTATGCATTTTCTTACCAAAGGACAAAGAATGTATATATATATATATATATAAATTTTGAACAGATTTTGTATGCCCATCTCTATAATATTGTATGGATTAATATAATCCCTGATTCCATGAGGTATAACCTAGTGAACTTGACACCAAGTCAAGTAAATACTTTCAAATCAAATTTGAAGTAAAAGTATTTACTTTTTTAATCCTGTTATCAACTGGCATGCAGCCCAATTACTAAGTCATATACAATTGATAATTTTAATAATAAAAAGAAAAAAACAAGATTAATAGTAAAGCTTCCCTAGTTTATCAGACATAATATTTCAAATACAAAGCCTATGCATCCATGAGCATGATTGGTGGAACAAAGAGTGGCATGTGGCACTATTTTATTACTATTTTTTTTTTTTTTTTTGACTTGGTCTATTAAGATTATTATTATATTCATTAGGAATAGGATCGTGTATGGTAAAGGACTCATATCCAAAACAATAACATGAAAAGCAAATCCAGACCCCAAATGAATGATTGCTCATGGTGAGCAATTGAAAATTATTCCAATGAAGGCATTCAACCCTCATTGAATTTGAGCGTTTTTTTAAAAATCAATTTGGTTTGATTAAGCATGTAGTATATAAATAACATCCACATATTCTAATAACTACTAACAAAATAGTCATTAACACATTACTGGCTGATCACCTTATGTGTTAAAAATTTTTTATGGAACCAAAGATTGAAAAAAAAAAAATCTTGAAAATTTAAATTATCTATATTTCTGAGCTTATGAAGCACATTAGTGAATTGGGTATGTTTAATAAAATAAATAACTAAGAATTTGATAAAGTAAATAACTTTTCATTCATTTGCGTGCTACAAATCATCTCGCTCCTAAGTTAGCTGATATTCTGTCAGTCTCCATAAAGAATGCTATAGTGAAAGTTTGTCCTAATCAAAAAACTTATGTTCTGAAAAATAATTTATGCTAAACAAAAGAGCTTAATGTATGCTGTATAATTGAATCCTACTACCTTTTAGTAAGTCTTATTTTTGACTTAAAATACAATTTTTATTAATATCAAGGAACTTGGCAATACCGATTCTTATTTTGACAAAATCTTCAGTATTAGAATTAACAAGAATACAGAGTTGAATTAATATGAACAAAGTTCTTTAGTCTTTAATTTTTTAAATAATGAATCAATTATTTGTTATAACAAAATATTTGTTTTTACCTGGGATTTATAGTAGTACCAGTTATTTAAAGGATTATTTTTTTAAATATATTTTTGAAAAAAAAAGTTAAATCATGTTTACAAAATGTATTATCATTTTAACCCATAAGAGTTGCATATCACAAAGAGCGTTAAAATCATTATGCCAGATCTTTAGCTCAATTATAAAAGTTTCCGCAGTAATTGAAGAAGTTTAGAGCATTTTATTATTTAGAACTATACAGCCCTTTAATTCAAAAACCAGATGACATATTTAAGAATATTAATAATAAGTAAATCATATTTTTTCTAAGTCTATGCCATTAGTAAACATATTACAAATTGAAAGAAAATCTAACATATGGTAAGAATCAGGTCCAGTATTGAATTGGCATGGAATGGACCATATGAAATTTTGAATAGAACATATATTTTGTGTTCCCTTTTTAAGATTGCTAAACAATAAAAAAGTTTTTGTTGAAACAAAAATTGTGAAAAAATTAATATGAATAGTCTGATTTCCTTGAGTGATTTCTTGAATTCTTAATTTGAATTGTCTCATATTAGGTCTCAACCTGTAAGCACAAGACTTGTAATAGCTCATAGAGTTTTGATAATTTTTCTATGAACAAATTTATAATATAGATCATAAACATTAAAAATAATAAATAATTCATTGCCATCAAAAACTTAATCACTAAATATTTTGACTAATTTGTTTCTTATAATACCAGTTCAATTATTTAAAGTTGTGAAAACAGTTAAATAAATTTTTTTTAAAAGTGTTGTTAACCCCTCCCTCTCATTGATTGACAGTATAATAAACACATTTTGGCACTTGCAACCCCCCCCCCCTCACCCTTTTTTTGTCTTCAATTTTATAATTACATAGATTTGATTATACTTATTTAGGAAATTTGGCTTTTAAATAAATATATCACAGGTCTTTTGATTTCAATTGTATAGAATTGGCATTTTTCTCATTTTGATTTTTCATTATTTTTCTGTCATATCATGAGCAATTGTATGTTTCACCCATTCTTCATCATAAAATCTGGGATCTGAGAGTCTTAAGGCAGTTCTTTTTGTAAAATAGTAATAAAATATAGCAACTGCAAAAGAAACAAATTATAAATTAGAAACTTCCACATTTAAAAAAAAATTTAACTTAAAACTAAAAATATTTTCTTACTACTAACTTAAAAAAGTTTCTACCACGAAGGGACTATTACCCATAGTCCCTTCACATGATCTTGTGAGAGCATTAGAGAAGTTTTTGACTGCTAGGTAGAGGGATATGAGCTCAAATATAAGTAGCATGCATAAAAGATAGGTATCAGGAGCTCAAGTCCACCATGATAGAATTTTTTTTTTTTTTACTTAAAATATTTATGTTGCTTAGTCCCATGAATAACCACTAAATTCCCAGTTGTTTATTTCATTTTTTCAAATACTGCTCAAATAATTCTGAAAAGTTTTTAATTTTATACCTGTTCGCTGAATAAAGTACAAAATCCCTATGCCATTTTTCCAATTATATATATTATTCCATCGGGTTAATAGAATATTAGTCTGAAGGGCTACTGTAATTAATATATACAGTATTGATGATATCAAAGTCAACTTGAATCGTTGGAGGAGAAGAAACATAAATCCACTCTAAAATAATAATTAAAATTCATAAACCAATATGATATTATTTATATTATCAAAAATATATTTAAAGTGCATTGGCCAGGACATTAGTTATTTGAACTAACAATGCTTGAAGCAATGTAAAAGCTTACATTCACTTCATATTTTGCAATCTCTCTAAAATGTATTTTTTTTTTTAAATTTAATTTATAACAAAAGTTTTGATTTTATATAAAGAAATTTTTCAGAAATTTTAATTAGAATACTAAACATTTATTTGATAGGAATGATGGTATATAATTAAATATTTAAAGCTTTTTATTGTTTAAGATTTTAACTTAGAGTTAAACGTCTAACTTTTTGCTGAATATTTAAGAGGGTAAGTGCAACATTACTGAATTTGTCATAAATTAATTTAAAATGAACAGAAAAGTAGGCAGAAAACCAACCTTGAAAACATATGTACGAAATAAGCTTAAGCTGGTTAGTGTCAGAGACATCAATATACAAGCATCTTGCAACCTGAAAATTTTATGGAAGGCAAAAAAAAAAAAATTAGTTTTAGTTGAAACAACAAATTATATCTCCCTTTGCAATAGTAGATTATGACTAAAATTAAAATAAATTTGCATAAGCTTACACATATAACAGGAGTAACATGTAGTTTTCTTTTCTAATTAATAAAGTATCAGAAATAACATTAAATGCTATGTCTAAAAAAATAAATATCAACTGGAAAAAAATGGTTGCTATGAATTTGGAACGGGAAAATTTCATTTGAACTCATTAAATAACACATTGAAAGAAGAAAAACATAAATAACTGCAGTGGAATTCTGTTTACTAACAACAAAATTCATTCATTGTTTACTTGTAGTTGTCATAGCTACCATTACAAACTAGTAATTTGTGGATATTTTAAGTATATATCAAGTATAATTCAATTTTATGCATTTTAAAAAGAGCAAGAAATACAAGTAATTAAAAAAAAAGTTTTATTTATAATGAACAAAAAATAAAAATAATCATACTACTATTGAATAACAACCAATCCATTTAAAAATAATAGTTAGTCGTATTAGTTGATTCTCTTAACAATATGATCAAATGAAAATGCCTAAAAATAAACCGACATTCATGATTATTTATCCTTGTTATTTTTTCGTACTTCTTTTACACCTCATATAACCTTGCTGATATATAACATAAATCCTGTAATCACTTCTGCGGTTTCGCGATTAAGACTTTATTGTTTGGATTTATTAGTTAATATATTATAAATGTTGAGTTTTGTTGGTCGAAGTTCTTCTCGTTCTAGACAGCTATACATTTTAACAAGGAGAGTTCTCAGAGCAAATACAAATGAACTTTTAATTTATTCTGGTTTCTCGCCTTCTTTTACAGTTGGTCATAGTGTTAAAAAAAATTATGGAATTTTAGCTCTTGCTCACGCTAGAAATTTCAGTAGCCAAAAAACAGGAGGTGAACCACCTTCTCAAGGTGGTGATAAATATGATCCACCTGATGAACCTCCTCAGACATCTCTTCCTGCATCAGTAGTTGTTCCTGAAGTATGGCCCCAAGTGCCTTTAATTGCAATTAATAGAAATCCTGTGTTCCCCAGGTTCATAAAATTAATTGAGGTAACTTTTTAAAATAAATTATTTGCTCAATTTATTATATTTTTCACTTATTAACCTACTTGTTTTGCTCAACAATGTTTCACATTTTATTTGTTGAAAATTTCAATGGTTTTGCAGGTTACTGATTCATCTCTTATTGAGTTAATTAGAAGAAAGGTTCGGTTGAATCAGCCTTATGCTGGAATATTTCTGAAAAAAAGCGATGAGTAAGTTTTTCTATGATCATCCATTGCATGATATAAATCTAATTTATATTTAATTCAATAATAATTTATTTCTAACCAGGTTTTATGATATTTCCAGTTATTATACAAATTTGCAAATCATTGCATCATACTTCCTTATAGTGCAAATTTATGCTTCTATGCCCACTGAACTATGGGTTGTGTTATAAATTCTGACTGGCTATCACTGGAATATTAAAATATGCTTCTTTAATTTTCTACATATTTTTCATTGAGAGAGACTTTTAAATAAAAGAATTAATGAAGACATTTTTGAAATTAGAAATACCCCAAAAGTGGGCAGAATAAAGTTCTTTAATTCATTATGACTCATACTCGAGATCTAGCTGATAGGTGTGTGTATTATCTCTTTAAACACTTAATATTACCTTTGAAAGATCCCTTGTTTCATGAGAAATATATTCAATTAATGCTAGAATTTGTTTACTTATGGCAAATGCCCCTTGTTAAGACTAAAACATCTATCTTCCCATCATGGAGTACCCTTTGATAGTCGATAATCAATGTAATTAGGTTACATTAATTTTTAGGCATGTTATTGAATATAATTTTATTTTACTCTAAGATGATTTTAGTTGGGGTTCGGTCGAGGTAGATCCAAAAAAACAAATAAAAAAATGTATTTTTTTTAATGAAGGATTATCTGCCAACGTTTCGGCTTACATTGTAAGCCATCTTCAGGGCTGTAGAAATACAATGTCATGAGAATACAGTAATATTTGAAATTATTAAAATAGAGAATTATAATATAATGTGATATCAAGAGTATGAAAGTAGAAAACTGTGTAAGACAATTAAAAGTTTATGAAAACAATATTGAAAACAAGAACCAATTTGAAAAAAACATGCAAACCAACAACTAATTGACAGGAAACAATTGAAATTAGTTCTCTTCCTTATATTCCAAATCTGTCTGAAAATATTAAGAAATCCCTCAAAAAAAACTTTTCCCAACCTCAAGCTTTCTTTTTCCACCAATAACAAGTTAAAATCTATTTACACCATCCTCAAAGACCCCATCCCCCTTCCTAACAGAACTAATGTCGTCTATAAAATTCCCTGTTCCACACCACATTGCCAAGGCTCTTACATTGGACAAACAAAAAACCCGATTTCCCGCAGAATCAATAACCATAAAAATGACATCAAGAATAAACTAATAAAAACTGCCCTCACCAAACATGTTTTTCATGAAGCACACACATTTGACTTCGACAGCTTAACCATTCTTTCCACTGAACCCTACCAACACAAACGTCTTTTGTATGAAACCGTTCACATCAACTTACAACATTATCCAGTTAACGACAGAACAGACATAGAACAAATTTCCTCAACTTATTCTAACATTTTTAACATTTTAAAAACCAACAACCCTTCGTCTCAATAAACCTGTCAAAACATTTTTCTCAGTTCCAAAGTCACTTATTCCCAATAATACCCTTCCCTTTTTTTCCTTTGTCCTTTTATTGCCCTCTCTTGCAACAGGCCGCTTTCCATTTACACCTTCCGCCTGCCTTGTACCTGCTACCCCCTCTCCCCTTCCCATTTCATAACTCAAAACAAATCCATAATGTCCAGTCATGGAAATGTGAACCTAGGGACAAGACGTCCTCTCTCATCTTCATGATAGGTAGGTGTGGCAAAATTACTGCTTTAATAATATTTCAATTGTTTCCTGTCAATTAGTTGTTGGTTTGCATGTTTTTTTCAAATTGGTTCTTGTTTTCAATATTGTTTTCATAAACTTTTAATTGTCTTACACAGTTTTCTACTTTCATACTCTTGATATCACATTATATTATAATTCTCTATTTTACTAATTTCAAATATTACTGTATTCTCATGACATTGTATTTCTACAGCCCTGAAGATGGCTTACAATGTAAGCCGAAACGTTGGCAGATAATCCTTCATTAAAAAAAAATACATTTTTTTATTTGTGTTTTTTTTTGGATCTACCTCGACCGAACCCCAACTAAAATCATCTTAGAATAATATCTACGGTCAACAAACTCTCTTTTTGAATAATTTTATTTTAGTTCTGGTATTTGCATATAGTAATTTTTCTGATAAATAGTAATTTAAAAAATTACAGTATTTTTGTTTAGTTGTTTGTTTATATGAGAAAGGATTGATCGGGGATTCAGTCTTGTGGTTTGAATAAATAGAAATAATTTGCAAACAAAAAATTATTTATTATTGTTTTAAGTTATATTATTAACATTTCAGCCTAAATTTGTAGCCTTCTTCAGGGCAATGAGTATGATTGGAGAAATTCTCCTACTTTATAATATATGGAGTAGGAGACTCTTTCCCTATTATCCCTATTGCCCTGAAATTTAAGCCTAAACGTTGGCAATAATAAAAAAAATTTTTGTTTATAAATTAGTTTTTATATATTCAAATTTCAAGAAGAATCCCTGATAAATCCTTTCTCGTAGTCAACTAACTGTCTCCAAGTATTTATTTTTGAATTGATGATTGGAAGCATAGACAAATATAAGCACACAGTAATTGAGTTAAATTATCATAATTTTATTAGTAGCATCAATGCACAAAAAGCCATTTGCTATTAGTTAGCTGAGAAATTTATTTCCAGTGATTTTTTTAATAAAGAAAGCTTTAATGCATCAAAGAATTTTAATTGATTTAATTTTTTTGCCTTCAGAAATGAAAAACAAGTAATAGATAATGTCGATGAAGTGTATAAAGTGGGGACCTTTGCTCAAATTCATGAAATGCAAGATCTTGGTGATAGATTACGTCTTGTTGTAATGTCTCATCGTAGAATTCGCTTGCTTGGTCCTTTATATGATATAGATGATCCCCCAAAAGGTAATATTTCACATTTATTGTTATTGTTGGTTGTATATATTTATCCATGTAGTTTATATATTTTCCGTGTAGTTTATTTCTCATGTATTTGATATTAATAATTTTTAAAAATGTATCTTATTCATGAATTTGAACTCTACTTTAGTTTATCTCTAATATTTATTTTTTTGTCCATTCCTGTGGATCAAGAGTATTATACTATCCATTAAGATCAGCAAGTCCCACTATAATTCTTTACTATTACTAAAAAAAACTAACATCACCTGAATTAAAGAGAAAGTAAAAAAAAAAAAAAAATTCTTTCATTTGGCTAAGACTGGTTTCCTTTCAAAGTTATGGTACATTTGGTGTACCAGAAACTGAATTGGGGCTAAATTTCTTTATTATATAAAAAAGGCTAATTAGTAAATTTTTCATAAAATTAACTTCAACATTATGCATGGATTTTATCAAGCTGATTAAGGATATGTTAAAATATTTTCAGTAATTTAAAACAAATACTTTTTAAAAACAGCATTCAACAACAAGGGTCATACAAATGGGTCATACCATGAAATACATATAGGAATATCAGTAATGCAAACATACTGGCATATAAGTGTGAATATCAGCTTTACTGGTTGATGAAAAGTATATTTTAAAAGGAATATCTTACTGCCAGAAAAATTCTTCTTTACTGGTTTAGTTGATTGTCCAAATTCTGTCAGACATATTTCTAAATACTAGGACCTGAGGCTGACATTCCCTCTGAAGGGTTAAGCTTTTGGGAACTAATATTTTGGGTAAACGTCATTATTTTGCTTACAAATACCTTTAGTCACTTTTACTGCTTTTTATTTTACTAATGAAGGCTGGCTGTAAGTGGCATCGGTTTATGAAAGAGCCTTATAATCGTCAGAATGTTAAAGAAGTATGTATATTAATTTTTACTTGAAAAATACTTTTTGTCATGGATTCTAACTAACTTTATATAAATAAACAAATATAGCAAATTTATGCTTCTATGCCCACTGAACTATGGGTTGTGTTATAAATTCTGACTGGCTATCACTGGAATACCAGTTCAATTATTTAAAGTTGTGAAAACAGTTAAATAAATTTTTTTTAAAAGTGTTGTTAACCCCTCCCTCTCATTGATTGACAGTATAATAAACACATTTTGGCACTTGCAACCCCCCCCCCCTCACCCTTTTTTTGTCTTCAATTTTATAATTACATAGATTTGATTATACTTATTTAGGAAATTTGGCTTTTAAATAAATATATCACAGGTCTTTTGATTTCAATTGTATAGAATTGGCATTTTTCTCATTTTGATTTTTCATTATTTTTCTGTCATATCATGAGCAATTGTATGTTTCACCCATTCTTCATCATAAAATCTGGGATCTGAGAGTCTTAAGGCAGTTCTTTTTGTAAAATAGTAATAAAATATAGCAACTGCAAAAGAAACAAATTATAAATTAGAAACTTCCACATTTAAAAAAAAATTTAACTTAAAACTAAAAATATTTTCTTACTACTAACTTAAAAAAGTTTCTACCACGAAGGGACTATTACCCATAGTCCCTTCACATGATCTTGTGAGAGCATTAGAGAAGTTTTTGACTGCTAGGTAGAGGGATATGAGCTCAAATATAAGTAGCATGCATAAAAGATAGGTATCAGGAGCTCAAGTCCACCATGATAGAATTTTTTTTTTTTTTACTTAAAATATTTATGTTGCTTAGTCCCATGAATAACCACTAAATTCCCAGTTGTTTATTTCATTTTTTCAAATACTGCTCAAATAATTCTGAAAAGTTTTTAATTTTATACCTGTTCGCTGAATAAAGTACAAAATCCCTATGCCATTTTTCCAATTATATATATTATTCCATCGGGTTAATAGAATATTAGTCTGAAGGGCTACTGTAATTAATATATACAGTATTGATGATATCAAAGTCAACTTGAATCGTTGGAGGAGAAGAAACATAAATCCACTCTAAAATAATAATTAAAATTCATAAACCAATATGATATTATTTATATTATCAAAAATATATTTAAAGTGCATTGGCCAGGACATTAGTTATTTGAACTAACAATGCTTGAAGCAATGTAAAAGCTTACATTCACTTCATATTTTGCAATCTCTCTAAAATGTATTTTTTTTTTTAAATTTAATTTATAACAAAAGTTTTGATTTTA
Organism: Oncopeltus fasciatus; assembly: GCA_000696205.2. Taxonomy (NCBI): domain Eukaryota; kingdom Metazoa; phylum Arthropoda; class Insecta; order Hemiptera; family Lygaeidae; genus Oncopeltus; species Oncopeltus fasciatus. The sequence continues at coordinate 465,347 of KZ806891.1, forward strand.
TATAAAGAAATTTTTCAGAAATTTTAATTAGAATACTAAACATTTATTTGATAGGAATGATGGTATATAATTAAATATTTAAAGCTTTTTATTGTTTAAGATTTTNATGCACCGGCCCGGATAGCAGGGGATCCAGGTTCGAGTCCTGGCTGGGACAGTTAGATTTTTTATTCTGTTCCCTTGCACTAAAAATTATCATTATGTTTTAACATGTTTGAATAAGTATTCTTCTGCCTAGTTTAATTTGGAAATCTTAAAATAATAATTACGGACACATTATAGATGCTAGTTAGGTTTATGTTTTAGATCTCTGGAATCCTTCAAGATATAAATGATTTCTACAGTACTTCAAAATAAGACACAAACAAAATTGTATGTGTTTATGATGTTAGTTTGTAGGTCTCCTTCAATATCTTCATTACAATTAATTAAATTAATTCAAAAAAACCAGCTTATCAGTTATTTTTTACTTTTGATTTCCTTTAATACTAATTACTTTTCATTGTGATAATCAGTGATGTATGAATTCTTTGTTGTCGCACTTATTCTGATGACAATTCTTATTCTGTTGATTTCTTTTTTTCTCAAATACTGAGAAGAATTTTAATTTAACTATGTAATAAAATTATAAAAATTCAAAACTAAAAACTACTGATATTAATGAATTTTGAAATTAAAGCTGTGTCTATAGAATCAAGTTGCATAACTCCATATGAGCTTCAATTAATAACTGATGATTAAAATCTTAAAATAGCATGACTTCTAGGCTATTTCTCTTATCGTTTCTGGAATTTTTCTTGTTGACAAGTGTTGTAATCTACACTATCATTCTTATAATTTTCATTTCCTCCTCCTTTTCTATTTTAGATTGTTTCTACAATAGATTGTTTACAAATTGTCAACTTTTTTTACAACTCAGGTATGATGACTATTCAGAGTTTCAAATACAAAACATTAAATTTTTAAATTTCTCCTTTTGCCCTAAAATTTCTCAAAATTAAAAAAAAAATAATGAGTTGTTGTATTTTTGACAAATAAATCTGAGAAACTACCTTTATTAAATGATTATTTATTTATTCAAAATATTCAAAACTATGTTATTCTGTAGCTCGCGAATTCAATGCCAATTAATGTTTTAGAAGGTGTTCCATGTGAACTATCAACATCAAGCAATATTAGTAAAGTGATATTGATTCTAGATAGGACAAACTTTAATAATATTACTATGATTATAATCTAATGTTTTTCTATTTGAATTGTACAGGGAACTAGAAAAAAAACTCAATCTCAACTGGGGATTGAACCCAGTTTTAATAATATAATGTTTATCCTCTTGCTGGTGCATTTTGAATTAATTTAATTTAGGGTTATAAATTGTGTTATGGCGAGTTTGGTTTCGTCTTTTGATTTCCGTAGTAGTCACATTGAAATTTCCCATGCTAAAAGATGGGATCGATATATCTGTTGAAGAACAACAAGAATCACGCAGAACACGTACATCTAGAAAATTAAAAGAAATGGGAATAGGAATGAAAGAAGAAAAGACAAGTCAACCCTCCCCCGGAAGTGAAAAACCAAAGAAGCTATTGATGGTAGAAGTAGAGAATGTTGTCCATGAGAAATTCAAGAATACTGAAGAAGTAAAGGTAAATAACATTAATTTAAATTTGTAATAAATATACTTATTAATATTACAAACTTAAAATATTGATATTTATTGTATAGGTCCTTAATCCTTAATTATCTATGACTCACAATATTTACTTCAATTATTCATTTTAGAGCCCTTTTCAGCTAAGCTACTTAGAGGACAAAATTCAGGCTACTTATAATAACCATTCTTATAACCAATGGTCAGAAAATAAATGTTCCATTTTCTTTGATCTTTGTAAATCAAGTCTCACTCTTAATATTAGTTTAATGGGTGTCTAAGTGAATGAGGCACTGACAACAAACTTTAGAATATTATTCTGATATTACGGTTATCAAATAACATATAATTATTCGCACTTTGCATATATTTTTTTTAAATTACAGAGTGCTTTTGGAATCATTGATACCATCTTTGGAGCTCAGTCATCTTTTAATGAGATTTCCTGCCTAGGCAGCTCTGGATGCACAAATGATTCCAAAAACACTCAGAAATTAAAGAGAAATATATGCAAAGTGCAAAGAATTGGTGAGACTTGATTTACAAAGATCAAAGAAAATGGAACATTTATTTTCTGACCATTGGTTATAAGAATGGTTATTATAAGTAGCCTGAATTTTGTCATTTGTATGTACATTAACGATATCAAATAAGAATATGGAATCTCTGCAAAATCCTCTACAACAACTTACACCTCCACAGATAAGACAATAAAATTATGAAGCATTGTCCACATCACAAAGGCATATTGTCACTTAAGAATGGGATATTGTAAGTTAATTAATATCAATAATAAAAGACGCCTATTGGACCCTTTAAAGTTGAGTGCATGGGTCCTTTGTACTGTGGAATAATCATATACTGCAGTGTTATATCAGTTTGTATATGCATGATCATATAACCAGCCAGATAAATAATTACAAAAATAGAATCAGTAGAATTTATTTTTCTATGATTTATATTTCATAACAATTTTATGAAATGCATATTAAGAGTGTTACTTAAAAATTTAAGTTTGAGAACTGGGCGGTCTTACTTTCTTAAAATTATAAAATAAATCTTGCATTCAAGTTTCTTTTTTCAAACCATTTTGTTTTGATTGGAATCAGATAAGAGGGAGGCTGGATGGTGTGGTTTTGAAATATTGTCTTTGTAAACCGAGAATGAAAGACTAAAGAATATCATGTGCAGTAAACATTTAAATTATTCAATCTACTGGAACAGTTCCAGGCCAAAGGATTTATAAAGTAACTAATTTCAAACCTAGTTTTCATTTTTCCATAATTCTGCACTTAATAAAGTAATAAAATCTGACCCTTCCTAAAGTAGTAATAACACAACACCAACACTAACACATTTGAAAAAAATGTAATCTTCAATATCTTCTGAAGGAAAGCATTCCAACAAAAAATATTTTGGAATAAACCAAAAATTAATTAGCTTTTATTATTAGTTATAAAATTGGTTATTGACTGTATTTGACATATTTGATGAAATTTTTGTTTAGATTATCATTATATATTATCAGAGTGCCTATTGAAAATAAATATTTCAAAATAATGTTGTTGTTTTTTGTTTGCCTTCATCAGAAAACTAAGTTTAAGATTTAAATTAATTGATTTAATAAAAAAAATAAACATTCTAACAAAGAATAAGCTCAAGACAATTATAATTTCATTGAAATAATAATAATAATTATTATTATTATTATTACCTTAGGCATATGCTCTGAATTTTCTCTGTGACATTTTACTAGGCCTGTGAATTATATATTTTATTTATATTATTAAGAATAAATTTAAGTTTTTTTCATACATAAAAAAAAATACTGACTGTACCTTATCTTTATAGATAATTATATTTTCAGGCACTTACCCAAGAGGTCATAAAAACAATAAAAGACATAATTAGTCTTAACCCTCTTTATAGAGATACTCTACAGCAAATGTTGCATCAAGGACAGCGGGTAGTTGACAATCCTGTATATTTATCAGACCTTGGTGCGGCTCTTACTGGTGCAGAATCTGCTGAACTCCAGGCTGTGATGGAAGAGATGGATGTAAGAAAATTATTTGTATATAAATTTGATTTTTATTTTGATAAAAGTAATCAATAATAACCTGTTTTATTTTGTATTTAGATCCCAAAACGTTTGATGCTGTCACTATCGCTGCTTAAAAAGGAACTGGAGCTGAGTAAACTGCAGCAAAAAATTGGTAGAGAAGTAGAAGAAAAAGTAAAACAACAGCACCGCAAGTATATTCTTCATGAACAGCTTAGGGTTATTAAGAAAGAGCTTGGGTTAGAAAAAGATGACAAAGATGCTATTGAGGAGAAATTCAAGGAGAGAATTAAGGTTGTTTAGATTTTTAATTAAACCTTTATTAAGAACTACCTTTTTATTTTTTTATGCACTTAAAAACATATATGTTCTAGGAGAAAGTTGTCCCAGATGCAGTGAAAGATGTTTTGAATGAAGAATTAAATAAATTAGGATTTTTAGAAAGTCATTCTTCAGAGTTCAAGTGAGTAATATGAGTTGCTTCTTCTATTAAACAAAATAAATTTCTTAAATTACTATTAGAACATGTGAGTTAGTCATCTTTTGCAATCCCATTTTAATCCCTACTGTTACCCATAACCACTCCCCGCTTTCCAACATTCTGGTAATAACCTGCCATAATTCAGTCTAGTTTAAATTAGCCTAATTCTTCTTTTGGATGACTTCTGAAGCAACTTACTAGACATTTATTCTGCCAATGCCAATAGTTTTAAACAATGTTATTTGAAATTTTAGTGTCACTAGAAATTACCTGGATTGGTTAACTTCTCTTCCGTGGGGAATAACTAGTGAAGAAAATTTAAATCTTATAGAAGCTCAAAAAATATTGGATGAAGATCACTATGGAATGGAAGATGTGAAGAAGAGAATACTTGGTAATTACTTTCAATCTACTTATTCATTTTTTGAAACTTTCACACACCTAATTTTCTTGTTTAATATTTTGTATTTTAAAGACATTAATAATATATAATATAAAACTTTTATTATTCCAGAGTATAGTTTCATCTTAAGTCTCAAAAT
>KZ806891.1:470124-489800 GCA_000696205.2 Oncopeltus fasciatus
TTTTATTATATAATTATTTTATATTCAAGAAACATATTTTATAGTTTAAATAGTATCAAAAATTTTATTTAATACACTTATTTCTGTATATTCTATCCTATTATTGGCCATAAATCGAGTTTTTCAACTTCATGTACATCCTGTCCAACCTCAGTCCACAACTCTACAATGTTGCCATTGTGAATATGAGCAAAATGTATGTCTGTATATGTCTCTCTCTCTCTCTCTCTACTTTCTCTCTCCCCTCTCCCACCCCCCTGAGCAGTTTTATGTTAAGTGAAACAGTCCCTGTTATAATAAGCTAAGTCATACAGAGTGATATATTTTCTCCCGTAGTTGGGAGTAATTATAAATTTTGTTGGTTGTTCAGGTTCTCAACTTTTGTCATGTAGATAAAAAATTTAAGAACTTGGCTAAATTTTACTCAAGCTGTGCTACTCTATCCATCCTGAACTAGCAAAATTATGTTATTTGTGTTTTTGTATTTGACCTGTAGTTTGAATGGTTATAATTTATTTTAAGTAGTTTCCACACTAGAACTGCATACTCTAAACATATTTTCCAATTTTCATGAAAGAAGGTTAAACATAAGAATCAATTATTAACTTGATCTTACAAGCTGAAATATAATGAAGATTCATATATTTATAAATTTTGATCTTCCTCTGAACTCTCTCCTTCATGCTATTTAGGATTATAGCTTTATTTATTGGATTATATATTTAATAAATAAGGAAGCACACAAAACCTTTAAAGTAACATTCTGTAATATTTTAAAGTAAGTATAACATAGGAGACTTCCTCGCTGACAAAGGGCGAGAAATCCCCCAAAATTTTGCTTTTTGTGATTTTATCTTTTGTATGTTCACTGCACTATCTATCCCACCGGTTCTTGAATACTATTTATATATANNNTCTATGTATATCTATAATTATATATATATATATATATATATATATATATATACACACATTATTTTGAATTTTGAATAGATTATGCTTTCTTTTACTCCTATGGAGGTGCATTGATGCTTTGTAAAAAATTTTAATTGTCATGAATTGCTTACAGGAACCACCTAAAATAACCTATTTATTATTTATTAATTTCTCACAGAGAATTCTGCATTATAAAGTAGTGTTAACTAACTAAGATAGCCACAGCTATAGCTACAACTAAAATAGTAATATACTTTTTTGCTTCCTAAAAATCATGGGGGGAAATCCCCTGAAAAATATATTATCACTTCATGTGAGATTAATGGAGAATTCTCTACAGTGCAGGACTCGCCAGCTGAATTATTTATTCTGTTCAAGTCTTAAATGAGGCTTTTGTGTCCCATTTTGTTATTATTCTGTATTTCATAAAATAAAAAAAAATTAATATTCTTTCTTTTTTTTATTTAACAGAATTCATTGCTGTTAGCCAACTTAAAGGATCAACCCAAGGAAAGATACTTTGTTTTTGTGGACCTCCAGGTGTTGGGAAAACTAGTATTGCCAGATCCATAGCTCGTGCTCTCAACAGAGAGGTAGTGTGTTCTTTCTGATGATTGTTTATTCTAGTAGCACTGGAATGATAAGAAGCCACGGGTGGTGGCTGTCCTATCACCTAGTCATTTTACTACAAACATCTACCATGGGTGCTCTAATATTCAACATTGCTCTGTAAAGCACCCTACATCTACCATACTCAAGCACATCTCACACATTCTACACCCTTGGTCACCTCTCCTAGGCCCTGGATGAGGAAGCCATCCCCTCAACCTGATGCAATGGTAGATTGCTCATAATAAGCAATTAATTAATAATAATAGTACTTTAAATTAATAATAACTAAAAGTCTATGCACATTGATAAAAAAAAAAAATAATAATAATAACTAAATAATCTAAAGGGTTATTATTATTTCTACCACCAATGAATATAAAACTCTCATACCTTATACTCTCCGTCTTCATTGGTTTCTGTACACCATCTCCCGTTGGCGAGCGCTTTCGGACATTGTCCATCTTCTGGCCGAATACCTACGTTCACTGTCACGGTCCGTATTCAACTCCGTATGTATTCGGCCAGAAGATGGACAATGTCCGAAAGCGCTCGCCAACAGGAGATGGTGTAGAGAAACCAATGAAGACGGAGAGTATAAGGTATAATAACTAAACCTGTACACAGAATATGAGGTGTGGCTATTAAATACTATACTATACTGTAAAATATTTTCTTTTATACATATTTAGCATTTTATCACCATCAATATACACCCCTCCTCAATTCCATGCAAATTTTCCATTGTTCAAAACAGTGCTGGACATTTTTTTCCCTTTAATGCAGATTTATCTTGGGGAACAGATAAGTCTTATGGTACCATGGCCAGATCGAACCAGATGACTGACCTTTTCGATATTTTCATACATTTTAGATGTGGAAGGGCAACCCCGGTGGTTATCATCTCCAACATCTTCTCGATCATCTTGGAACCACTCAAAAACATCCTCATGTGATAAACATTCATCGCCATAAACTTCTTTTAATAAACTATAAGTTTCAGTAAGAGTTTTACCTAATTTCATGTGAAATTTTATGACAATTTGTTGCTCTACACTTATCATGCTTTTGGAAAAATGAAACAAACACCTCTTACTTAAACAAAGATAACTACCGGACTGATTGCTCGACAAACATGGGGGGTGCTGTAATTGAAAGAGAAGGCTTTATGCTGCTCAGCTGCCGGTTGTTTGGAATTGGAGCATGCATAGTTCTTCTGTAGCAGCATCAGTCTCGTTATATAGTAGCCAGACCTCGTAGGGAGACTGGCTTAATTGAAACAACATAAATACCTGTCTAGTAGTTTTTAAACTGAAAAACTTAACATTCTTGTACTTCTTACACCCTGTGCCTTAGATCAGGTCCTGATTTTCAACCTGACTATAAGGACCATGAAATTTTCCCAAGTGATAACTTTATTTAAATTAGTGGACTTCTGGATATTTTACTTATATATGAGAGCAAGATTCTACTCTGATCCTTACTCTCAAATACTGGAAGCATAATGATCCACAATGGTATCATTGTAATTCATTGATCGAGCCAAAATGAATGAACTTTCATGTAGTTTCAAGGCACTAAAATGGACTCAGATCACTTTTTTACTCTTCCTAGAGTAAAGGCTCTCCACAGTTAAATTAAATTAAGTACATTGTTGATGACTTAAAGAGCTGAGACCTGTAAATACGATTTCCATATATCACATATGAGAGAGTAGAAATACTGGTAGATCAAAAATACCTAAAAAATTAAAGGACTAGAGAAAAAAGATTATGGTGAATGTGGACATGGAAACACTAGATCTGAAAGAACTCAGCTGATGTAGAACCCTGGAAGCTTCTTGAAGAGCAGATACATAGAACAAGAAGTCAGTAGACCCAGACTCCATTGAGCTTATGATATATCTGATGCACAATCCAAAGTTTAAATAAATAAATTCGAAGAACAGCAGCAGATAACAAAGAAGTCTGATGGACGAAGTTACAGACGATCCTATTATTTTTATAGTGCAGTGCTAGCAAGTAATTGTAGTAATGTAATGAGCAACCGATGGGACTACTGGTAAGCTTATTTCTAACTTTCTCTTGAATAATAAATAGAATAATTTTATAATTTCATTTGAAAAAAACAAAGAAAAAAGTTAAGTATTAGTTAAATTAACTTCTATAAGAATCAAATTCTTAAATTAACTTATAAGAATAAAACTTAAAAATGTTTTCAGTTTCCCTAACTTCAATATTTAATTTTTTTTTGTAGTCTCTCTCTCTCTCTCTCTCTCTCTCTCTCTCTCTCTCTCTCTCTCTCTCTCTCTCNAATATTATTAGTAGGGTCAATATACAGAAGTAAAAGTCTAAATTTTGCTGAGACTGCTCAGTTCCAGTGTACAGAATTGGCCTACAAATTCTATCTGCACACCATCTGCAGACTGAGCAGAAGAGGAGTTTCATAACAACAAATTCTATAGATTATCAATATTTCTTTCTATTTTATTTTCCCATCTCATGAATAGCACTTTGAATGGCTGATGTTCATTTTGTAAATGAAAATTCATGGAAAGGCATAGCTTGGAGGAAGGAAAATGGGGTGGCTTTGTAAGTGCCTCGTCTGCCATTTTGCCCTCTGTGTAGGAGGAGAGTTTTATCGGGCTTTATTAGAAAAAACATGGGATTAGCAAGCCTACAAAGCTCTCTTTCTGTCAGGTTCTCTCAACTGAACAACCCTTTTTATTTTCATTCTTTTATATTATATGATCTAACAAACCCTCTAACGTTGTACTGCATCACTGTTTTAAGTTTCATAATTTTCCTAATCACTGAACCTGCCAAACTCTCTCTCTCTCTCTCTCTCTCTCTCTCTCTCTCTCTCTCTCTCTCTCTCTTTTTTTTAAATCACACTTTTGGTGATAAGCCCCCTGAATTCATTACTGTTTTATGTATTGCTTTACTCATTTATGAAACATGTAATAAATAGAAGGCATTTGGGTTAACATTTCAAACAAAGGTATTAAGAGAAATTACATTTTCAGAGGAAGATTCAGAGTCTAATAAACCTAGTATCTAGGTGTGGGGGTAAGTGACTCTAGCCCAGCTTCAGAAATTTTGGGTATGGAAATTTCATTTTTAAAGTGAATTTGTGCCGTATATATAATGGCAACTTCTGCACTAATGTATTATCTGGAAGATATTGATTTATAAAGAAAGACATAGTTCACACTGAAATAACAGAATATAGTTTGTTTGTTTAATATTTTAAAAAAACTTCATAACCATAGTCCTCTAGTTAATTTTAAATTAAATCATGCGAAGTCATAAAAACTGTAAATATGAAATATGTGAAGATTTTAGAATTATACTAGAAATAAAATATGTTCACTGATTATAAACCGGGTTTTTATTAATATTTAAACTAGTATCAGTATATAATACACTGTTTTTTTTTTCAAACACTCTATTGAAAAAAAACACACACACACACACACACACATGTTTGTTGAAACACAAGAAAATTGAAAGTATAAATAATTTAAGCTGCTTAGTTTTTGAGCTTGAAGTTATCAGAGAAAGGCATTTATAGATAATTAGATAGCTATTAGATACTTTTTATAGCTATTTTATCATTCAGAATTTTTTTAAGTACTAAATTAATTCTACTTGCCTATACTGTTGCAGTACTTCAGGTTTAGTGTTGGGGGTATGACTGATGTAGCTGAAATAAAAGGACACAGAAGAACTTATGTTGGAGCTATGCCTGGTAAAGTAATACAATGCCTGAAAAAGACAAAGACAGAAAATCCATTAGTACTGATAGATGAAGTGGACAAAATTGGAAAGTAAGTCCATATTTAATTCATGATCAATCAGGTAAAGTTTCATTCGTTTTGAAAGTTTTTGTATTTTATAAAAATTCAAATTCAGATTTGCTAAAAATGAAACTGATCAAATTATGAAGTACAATCATAAAACATTAAATATTTAATTTCAATTATCTATTAATAATTTACTTATTAAATTATTAAATGATGATTGTTATTATTAATTATTAAATTAAAATGTATAATTTTATGCTTTTGGCTATTTGTTGGTGGTTTGTTCTCACAGGCCAAGTTCTATGGTCCTTTAGTCCTCAAAATGTAAATTATTTTATACAAGAAATGCAAGGGAGTTAGAATAAAAAATACTTACTCCCTTAGCCGGAACTCGAACCCGGGTCTCCTGCTTTCCGGGCGATTATGCTGACCACTGCACCACTGAGGCAAGCCAGATAATCTCTTCTACTCCTCACACTTTACTTGAAACCACCAAGTAAGACGAATATATCGTCTTATGCTCGAGGGAGCTAACATTGTCGGCTATTTGTTAGAATAATTTTTTCTTATATTTCTTTTTTAAAAAAGACTTTTGTTGTGCTATTTAATCCCATGTTAAATTTTATATATTTTTGTGGGCTTAAACGCCACAACTAAAGTCATTATTTAAAAAAGTAAATTATTTTATATTTTCTTTTACTCTGAAATTATTTTATTTTCATTTGTGTCTTCAAATTTTTAAGTGTGCATACACCTACATTCTATCAATTCACTTTTCTTTGTAATAAAATATAAATTTGAAATTAAGGAAAGGTTATTTCTTAAAAACGAAAGTTGCAGAATGCATTATTTTTAAAAATAAAATAAATTGTTAGGAGGAAATCATTAAGAGTTTTAATACATAGTCAATTTGAGTGAATAGACAAATTAAAAAGTGATAAAATTATGGCCCTTTTAATTCTCGTCCATCAATTGAACTATTGTTAATTGTCATTGACCTAAAATTGTTTTTTCAGATTTTAATGAATACTATTTTAAAAATACAATGACTATTCTGAATTCATGTTCACGTAGGCTTCGTCGGTCGTCAGATGTATTTACCATTTCATCTTCCGGGTTGGACCGAGTCAAATTGTTCTTATTTGCCGAGCTTTCGCACATCGTGTGATGGCTTCTTCAGGGCTGAAAAGAGAATGAGAGTTGTAAAGAGAGATTTTTAAAATCTCTCTTTACAACTCTCATTCTCTTTTCAGCCCTGAAGAAGCCATCACACGATGTGCGAAAGCTCGGCAAATAAGAACAATTTGACTCGGTCCAACCCGGAAGATGAAATGGTAAATAAATTCTGAATTCAGTTATTACCAAATATAACAATAAAATAACCATTGAAGTTAATGACTCCCTAAAGCAAGAAAATTGTATTATAAAAACAAATTTCTTTCTATAGCTTTGCCTGTCTTAAGCTTTTATAGTGTACAAGAAAACAAAATTATTGACCTTTGAATGGAAATAAGAGCACCCTCATTAATTTAAGCACATTAGATTCCACATTGTACAAATCTTTCTTTTTCTCTCTCTCACTTTTTTTAAAATCTCAATTTAATACAGAGTATTCTTTCCCCAGAGGGTTTCAAGGTGACCCTGCGAGTGCATTATTGGAAATGCTTGATCCAGAACAAAATGCTAACTTCCTTGATCATTACCTGGATGTACCTGTGGATTTGTCTAAGGTAAATATTTTACTTTATCCTTATATAAAAGCAGAATTTATATGAAACTTAAAAAAAAAAAAAAATTATTTGTTTAGGTGCTTTTCATTTGTACAGCCAATATTGTAGACACTATTCCAGAACCTCTTCGAGATAGAATGGAAATGATAGATGTGTCAGGTTATGTTGCTGAAGAAAAGTTGGCAATCGCCAAACAATATTTACTTCCTCAAGCCATGAAAGAATCTGGTTTATCTGATAAACATGTAAGCAATTAACGTTTAAATATTCTATTATATCTATTTCCTATAATTTGGTTTTTAAAGTAATGGGTTACTTTCAGATAAATATTGAAGATCCTTCATTGACAGTCTTAATTAAATCCTACTGTCGGGAAAGTGGTGTACGAAATTTACAAAAGCATATAGAAAAGGTATGTATGCTATTTCGATAAGGTGATGAATTTATGTATTGAGTTTAACAAATATTTTCTTATGATTTTACAGCAAAATGATGTCATAATAGGCAAGGGCTCCAATATAACCACTCTAAAAATGTTTACAGCATAAATAGCTTCTTTCTATTTTTTTATAGTCACTATTCACTTTCAATCACATATTTATTTTTTCACTGGTATAATAAAATCTTATTGAACCATGATCTATTTTAAACATATCAGATTTAGTTATTTTACTTACCCATGACCTTTATGGGATAAATTTAATTATAAATTAATTATAATTTAATCATTAAATTTAATCATTAAATTCATCACACTTTAAACTCGAAAGTTTAAATTAAAACTTTAAAGAAAACCATTAAATTTCACTATAAAATTATAAAAATATATAAATGAAATTCACTCTTCTAAGCAATTTTCAATTATCTTCTTAGAATAAAATTTGTTGCTTTACAATGTAATGTTTAATATGTCAATTAAAAAAGAAAAGCTTACAAACTAGACAATTAATATTCCATGTACAACCGTATTGAAAGACCTTATTCTATCATTAACAACTGATTTTTTAAATTAAATTATATTGCTAACTGAGCAGTGTGTATTCTTAACTAGACTTAGGGAATTTTCTGTTTTATATTCCCTTTCATTTTTAATAATTTCAGAGTAATATTATTTATAATCAATTTTACAATTCTTTCAGGTGACAAGAAAAGTGGCATTTAAAGTTGTTAAGAATGAATCAGAAAAAGTTTTTGTGACTCCAAACAATCTTCAAGATTTTGTTGGAAAGCCCGTGTTTACACATAATAGAATGTACGAAACAACCCCACCTGGAGTGGTTATGGGCTTAGCATGGACAGCAATGGGTAAAGTATTATCAGTTTTTAAAATTAGTTGGGATTATTATTTTGTTTAGTGTAACTTTTTTTTGTTAAATGTATTAATCTTCTATCTAACTGAATAGTTTATTAGTTTTTATAGAATATAAGGGTTAGAAATTTATCTTTTTGTGTTTACTAATAAAATTAAAAATAATTTTCCAAATTAGTAAGAACTAAAATATACCAATAAAATACCAATAGAATATAAAATACACTTATATAAATATCAGTCTATTATATACTATATATTATGTGCTATAATTTTTTTTTCTTAAAACTGAATAATAACAGAGATAATTGTTAAGTATTCACTTACTTGGTTGTGCAAGTGAGTGTTTGCTTATTAAATGCCTCCCTAGAGAATGGATGTAATGGGCCATCCAATGGTAGATGTAGAATTCTCCATAGTAATTAATTAAAAAACAATTTTGAGTTTCATGGTTTTGTATACTTTTCTTTACATTTTTCTTTAAGAGTATTAAGGCTCTATTCTATATTCTTTAGATTAATTACTCTTTAATTTCTCCTAAGTCTTTTCATTTATTTTTAACTTTTAGGTGGATCGACCCTATTCATTGAAACTGCTTTAAGAAGGCTACCCTCTGAAAAACCAGATGTTAGTGATGGTTCTTTAGAACTGACTGGTCACCTTGGAGATGTAATGAAAGAATCAGCTAGAATTGCTTTGACAGTTGCTAGAAATTTCCTTATGGAAGAAGATCCTCAGAATAAATTCCTATTTAAAAATCACTTACATTTACATGTGCCAGAGGTATACTTCTGTTAAAATTTTTTTAAATATATTTTATTAAATAAAAATTAATTTATTTTCTATAGTTAATATTTTATTTTTTGCTCTAGGGCTCAACTCCCAAGGATGGGCCGAGTGCTGGCTGCACAATAGTTACTGCAATGCTCTCTTTGGCTAAGAATCAACCTATAAGACAAAATGTTGCTATGACTGGTGAAATTTCATTGAACGGAAAAATCATTCCTGTTGGTGGTATCAAAGAAAAAACAATTGCTGTGGGTGAAATAATAATACATATTACATAATAATAGTAGTTACTCTTAATTAGTTAACTTAATGGGCTTCAAAATTATTTTGTCATAAAAGTTTATAAATTTGTTTATTAAAGAAAATAAGTATCATAATTAAAGGGAAAGCTAACATAATCAGTCCCTAGTTTGTATTTATAATTATAAAATATAATAATGATATCACTAAGTTTATGCATAATGAAATTTCATTTTTCATAAATTCACATACACACAAAATCGAGGTGTTTGTTTTCTATAATACAAAGTAAATCAAAAAGTTAAAATTACACTCTTAATTACACTTAATAAATGAATAAAGCCCATAGCATACCACACATCCGCAATCAAAATGGGACAGGATAAGTGGAGGAGACAAGGAGTAGTCAAGTAGTGAGTGAATTGATAAAGACACTTGACGGTTGATAAATTTTCCATAAGAAATCTTGGTGTGGGTCTTGGAGATTTCAGTGAGAGCTGACATAGTGGAACAGGAAGAATTAAGTTTGATTATTAGAAAAGAAAGTGTTCAAAAGAATATTTATCCTAATCATAAATCCGGGGCTGATTGATGATGAGAGACTATTAGTTTTGCGCGGGTCATTGAATAATAATAATAATAATTGAAAATTGATTTTTGTGCATTTGTTTTTGATTCTATTTATGACCACTTGCTGAATATACCATGAATGCACCTTGTGTACATGTTTGTGAACAAAATTATTGCTATGTGAATGAATGGATTGATAGGGAATCTTGTTGTTTTGTAGAATTGCTGTGTCTAAAGCAAGTGCAAGAAAATGAGAATATGCAATTGCCAGCTGCTGTAGAAAAAAAAACTGTTTTGTTATAAGTAGTATATTTAAAATGATTCTAACAATTTTGATTAAACATGCCATAATTGTTCTCCCAGAATTTTTTAATATCTCCTAGTGGTTATATTTGTGTGTAGTGTAAGGAAATAAGCTTTTTTTCCACACGGGGGAAACATTGAGGAAAAAAGCTAATTGAAAATTCTTATTTATCAGTTAACTGACTGAACTCTTAATTCTATACTAAAGCTAAATATAAACATTTATTTTCATCTCAGTAAGATAGAAAGAAAAAAAAGTTTATGTATTTTTCAATGCTCAGTCAGATGATGATATCTGTATCTAAAAATAAAACTCCGGCATCCAGAAACAGTGTGGATATAAACTAAGCAAATTCATCATCATCATCTTAGTTGGTGAATATTTGTAACTAAACTTTCCATGTCATTTAATTCTGGACACTTCAAGTATATATCTTTGCCTATTAATAAATAAAACTGGATTCAATTTCATTGCTTTATATTAAATATTACACCTGCTATATAAAACAAAATCATTATGCACCTGTACTTGACATTCAGGTCATTACCTCCCTCTTATTCATCTGATTTCTTTCAATAGTGATTTCAGTTTAAAAAAAAAAAAAAAATTATTAGTGCAATGTCAATAACAACTTAGTGTGTTGTGATATTCCACTGCAAAACTTCTTAAATATTAATTTTATAAGAAAAAAAATGTTTTATAAATTTATTTAACTAAACTAAATACTACATCTACTGACCCATAAATTTATTTATAATCCTACCTGACCTTTCAGTCAATTCGCACTCCTATTAATGAAAAGGAGTGTGAATTGACTGAAAGATCAAAAAAGAATGCTTTTTGTCTAAAAAACTAACAATTTTTTTAAAAGCACATTCCAAATTTAATTTAGATTAATAATAAATTATGGCTTCTGAACCGTAAAACAGAATTATAATTTCACTGTGACTCCTAATATCCTAAAATATTTATTTTAAAAATTTAAATATTAATTAATATTTTTGACATTGCTTTTATTCTCACGTCATGTATCAGATAATCTCTCACTCTTATTGGCATGATTGTGCTCAATAATGAATTATGCCTTTCATTTTATATTTAAAAGCTGCATGCTGTATTTCATTAAGAAAAAATTAAAACTGGTCTTTAGAGCATTAGCTTTATTTTTAACTCTAAAAGACAAAGACATACGGTAATAAAAACTAAAAATATAGTATACAAATGTTTCCTATATAATGTAAAGCTTCAATCACGCTGGAATTTGGAGCACACATTCTGTGGGACATTAATTTTTGGGTGTGTATAGAAATAAACTTAATAATATTAATAATAAACAAGCTAACACAATTCAAAGTCAGGATTATTATAAACTTCTAAAAATTTTAAAACATTTAAATTATGACTCAAAATCATATTCACACCTTTTATTAATTTATTGTAAATTCTGGCTTTTTAAAAATAAACATTGTGTCTACTAATTTGTATTTGTTGTGATCCAAAGAATACTTCTTTCTCAATGATGTGCTTTTTTATATGCACTCTAAATAATTAAATATTATGAAATTCATTCATCAATTTGTTTTGAATTCTATTTCTATTAAATTACATAGTTCAAGTTGATTATCACTAAAGCAATAACAAAAAGAAAATGGCATAAACAAGTGATCAGTACAATAAATCATGACCCAAAGTTTAATTTTAATATCAACTGTTTTTTTTTTGTTTTGTTTTTTTTGAAAACTTAAAAGGTTTTTTAAATTTCAGAATTGAATTTAATATTTTATTGGTATCTTGTTCTAAAATTAATTTGCAGTTATAAACTTCACAATTCAGTTGAAGAAATATGATTAGTATTGTGAATTGTTTTTTTTAATTTTGTTTAATTTATTGTAATATAAGTAAATTTGATTTCTTATGCTAAAATATTGAATAAGTCATTTATTGTGTGTTTGTGCGTGTGCGTGTATGTAACTGATATGGGTATTTCCTTAACACTAAGCTAAACTAAAAATATTTTGTAGCTCTTCATAGCTATTTTTTAGATGGAAATATTTCCCTTTCCAACATCATTTGTTCACTCTCTTTTCTTCTTCTCAAGATGTAAAAATAGTCAAGAATATAATGCACTTCTCTGCTTATTTATTCTTTACTTTAATTGCTGTTAAACATTTAATAGATTTAAAACAGGTTTATAATAATGCATTGAAATCTGAAACTATTTTTCAGGCAAAGAGAGCTGGTGTAGATTGCATTATTCTCCCTGAAGAAAACAAGAAGGACTTTAATGATCTTCCAAAGTACATCACAGAAGGTCTTGAAGTGCACTTTGTTAGCCATTATAAGGATATCTACAGTATCGTCTTTCCAAAGCCCTGACCTTAGCAGAAGTTTAACCGTAGAAAACACATAAATTTTTCAGCACTTTTCCATTCATGCAAGTAATTTCTTGGAAAAGGGTTTCTCTAGGTTTTTAAGAAAAACAGGGCCAGTGATATGTTTAAACATGAAAGCCTAATTATTTTTTGTATAAATTAGATGTATATATTTTTATTTACTTCTTTGTTTACTGATTTATATTGCTAATTATATTCTAAATTGTAAATAATATTTATAAGACTGAATAATATTTTTTTAAATATTTTGAGTGATATTTATTTCATTATTTCATCCCTCTTAGCAATTGAGAAATTAAACCTGCAATTGCTATATTTATGAGGGTAAGAATATTTCATCTTAACTCACCACCAGATTATGTTATCAATTGAAACTCTGTATCACATTTCTGCCAACTTCCGACTGTCTCTAAAGTAATGTCCTTTACTTAAGAATGAGCTAAATTTTATTACTTTAATTGTGGTTTTCATTTATTAATAAAGCCTAAAATGTGAATTATTTTTAAAGTACTGTCGTTCAGTTGATGATTATTCATCAAATGATCATTTGCAAGAAACTTGAATGCCGGATAAAGGGAAGTAGGGAAATCCTGAAAGTGGATGCTCTAAACTGAAAGAAAAGGTCAATAGAAGCTCATCTGTGGAAAAGGGAGCGGAAGTCAAAGGGATGCAATTGGGATGTTTTGAATTGGCTGTGGAAGGGTCTGTGATAAGCAGTGTTTTGCAAGAGGAAATTGCCAAGGATATACAGATGCTGATTGGAAATTATAGTCATTTCAATTGAAAATTGTAACTACTTACATGAGCATCCCGACGGAGACTGATGACAAACCTTGTTCAGGAGAGCTGAACCTTAATTGTTATTCTTTTCTTGACTTCATTATTATACCACTTTCTGTCAGTTATTTTTCTTTCACTTTCTAATTCCTCAGTGATAAACTCCTGTCAATAGAATATTTTTCAATACTGATCCATGGATCTTTTTAAAGCTTCGTCCTTCTGTTTATTTGACTTCAGTTTTCCCTCCATGATCAAGAAACATCTTGATGTTTCCCTGATGTGATTTAGGATTGAATGGCAAATAAACCTAAGCTCTGATTTAGTAATTCAATGCTTTTTCAAGAATTGAATTTTGAAATACTGCAAACTCAGGATCCTCTTCCTTAATTGTAAAATGTTATATATGAAACAGATTGTAATAGATAATACATTATAAACAATTTTAATGTCCATTAGGTTGGATCTTTCCAATCTAAGCAGATTTTCTATTTCATTTAAGATAGATATAAATATGAATAAAGGTGGAAATATAATTCAAAGAGAAAATAAAATAAAAAGCGTCACATTTGTTACTGATAATTCCTTTTAGGCATGGAAAAGTTCTTTTGAATGGTCTTCATTTAATGACAGTGTTAGGGAGGATATGGTTGATTATGCAGTTGGTGCTATAGTCGACTTCGGTCGTGATTCAGTAGTGCGATATATGCCTGGACGCAAGGTTGGTGTTGATATGTGCGAAGAATTAGAACTTGGCTGTTTTGACTTAAGAAAAATCGGGAAGGAGAGGGGTTTTTTTGGGTACAGTAGAAGATCTGATATGAGAAGTTATTAGGGACTGCTGGGTTTCAGTTCTAGTGGACAGTCTTTTCTGGCTCTCCTTACTAGCTGCGAACTTGAGGAAGGTCTCACAATCGTGATGGTCTCTAGCATATTTTGCGCACTTCTGTCGAGGTGGCAAGTATTTTTGATATGGCCCAAGATATGACAATTTGTGCAGCATTCATATTGGGAATTTTTTATGGGTACAACAGAGATGATGTAAGAGGCTCTCAAATATTTTCTTGCCCTCTGCATTTTTCCCAAAAGTTACTGGGTGGAGTACTGCCTAACTGTGGTATTGATAACTGGGTACTTTTTCCATAATTCTTCAAAAATGTCGCTATCAGTAAAATAGCAAGCTACACCTCGAATGATAACACTGAGTTTATGATTGTCTAGATGTACAAATGAATAATATTTTACAAATGAACTTGTTTTTTTTATTTATTTTACCGTAGATATTATTATTATTAGTTGTTGTTTTTATTTTGGGGGGGGAGGGGTCAGTTAAGGTAAATCCAAAAAAAAAGTTTTTTTTTATCTAACTTGACTGAACCCCACCCAAAAAAAAAAATTGATAAAAATATTTTACTTTCCTGATGCCAAAATAATGAGTGATTCTTCTTTAGTCCTTTTTTTTTTTAGATTTAGTCGAACTTTACTATTATGAATTTTTTTGTCAAAATCATTTTTAACAATTTCCTTAATGTCACTTGTTAGTGGGTGAAAATTATAACATGATATAAAAGTATAGGAGGTACCTATATTTTTTTTTCTTCATTATTATTGTTTGATGTAATCTGCCCAGTGTTAGTGTCAAGTGAGGTTAGAGGTGAAAATGAATTACTTATCTGATAAATATTAAATTAGTTGTGGTGTATCATCCCACATAAATTTTTAAAAAATCAGATAAGTAATTAAACAATTAATGGGAAGGAATAGAACAAAAAATATATCAACGTATAGATCTTTTGCTCTATTCCCTCGCATTAATTGTTTAAAATTTACGTGGAATGATACACCACAACTGAATTAATATTTATAACTGAAAATCAGAAGTAAATAAAGAAGAGTCGATAAATTGCTAGACAATGTCAGCTCATTCGAGCATAAGAAGATGTATTTGTCTTTCTCGTAGGTTAGACTCTCGCTAGTGTGTTGGGAATTTAATAAGTTATCTAGCCCGTCCCGGTGGTGCAATGGATAGTATATCGGCCCGGAAAGCAGGAGATCCAGGTTCGAGTTCTGGTAGGGTCGGATAGATTTTTTGTTCTATTCCCTCGCATTAATTGTTTAATTACTTATCTGAATTATAGTTTATATGAATCCTTGTAACTAGTGTACCAGTCGCATAATCGATTCCATGAAACAGACGCAACTGCTTTTCAAGGGGAGGTTGCACTGAATTAGCTGTGCTCTTAGGATAAATGAACAGGTCATTCATGATTAAGTCATCTTCATTTTTTATGGTTAGGGAAATTTTATTACTAGTTTTAGGGCTTATTGTTTTAGTTGTTCAGTTTTTACTATATTTCTTTATAAGGGTAGAGAAATTCTTCTTTTGATTATAAGTACAATTAGGATCCTTAACTATTTTATCTAATATGACCATCTACGAGTACATGGCAACTCTCCACAAAGGAACTCGGAAGTGAGCGAATCCTTCGAAGATCGTCTTTAGTCCAGTTCCGGAGACTCCTGGAGACCGCATAAACCTCAGGGTGGCCAGATCGTCTAGCCCACCTCCGGTCAGCCTCCCGCTTTCTTCTGAGATCTCGAACCTCATCGCTCAACCAGGGCGCAGGGAGGTGGCAAAATCGACAAAAGCAATTAGCGTATTCAAAAAAGCATGGGTAAAGAAGATAGTTGGATAGTATCTCAACCTTTTGATCGATGGAAGGAGAGGAAGCAATCTAGTTCTACTTTAAGATACTCAAAGGTAGGTTTGTTAAACTTACAGAAGAATACTGAACTTGGGTTAAATGTAGTAGTTTGTGAATCAGTAATATATAGATCTAGCCAAGTGTCAACAGTTCGTGTATGATGGGTGGATTCAAAGGGAACAATAAAAATGTTAAAGGTTGTTAGGAGAAAGGGAAAGAAAGAATTGAAATCATCCTAGATAATTATATTAGGATAAAAGGTAACAAAATCATATATGGTTTTCTCTAGCTGTCTTTCAGAAGGAACATTAGGAGGACGATAAACCACAGCACAAAGAAGGGAATTAAGGCCAAGAGAGATTTCAGTAAAATGAAATTCTATATGAGGGACGAAAGAAGAAGAGGAGGCAGCTAAAGTGCGAAATTTAATTATCTTTATGTGTTTTATTTATAAAATATTTTTATACAAATATAAGTTTGTCAAGAGGAAATATATTTGGAATATAAGCGAAGTCATATTTAAGAAAAACAATATCTTATATTATATTAAGTGCTAAGTGACGGCCAAGTTTTTTTTCCCACAATGTATTTATATAAACTTGAGGGCATTATAGTTTAGAGTGTCATCTTCAGAAGCAATATAAAACAGGATACTTATCAAAGTTAAATTTATATTATCCTTATTTTGATATTAAAAAATGTGTACAAAGTTTAAAAATAGAAAATAAACATTTATAAATCAAATATTAAAATGAATTATAAAAGTCTTATATTATTTTCCTCAAAATGTGAGATAAACACACAATCTCAAAGGGCTTGGAAGGTATTCTGGTAAATACCATTGGGAGTGGAAGTTCACTCACTAATTTCATTTCCTCCCTTTATCCTTGAGAGTTGATTATTGCTTCATTTTGTCAGGGAAAATAACATTGTTATTTCCTCTAATTTATATGGTTTCTCGGGCCTTTGCCCAATAAATATATAATAGGAAAGATAACTAAGATAAAAAAAATCTTTCTATAATAACCTTATCTTCAGTTACCTTTAAAATAAAATTGGCTAAAGTTTCAGGGACAAGCAGAATAAATTCCACGGTCTGGTATCAGTGGCTGTATTGATAATATCATGAGAGTATTGATAAAACAACATTTAAAATATAAAATAGATGAGTGTAAAAGACTGAAACCAGGAAAGTATATTCTTTGTGAAGCAAGTTGTTGAGAAGACTGAAAACAATTTTCTACCTAGAAAGTTTGGTTTACTAGAACTGATGAACAGGTTGTACTGAAGATATATAAGAAAAACCTAAAAAGCTCTGGCCTGTTTAGTGGTAGAAGGAGATCCGATATGACATCAAGCTAAGGTTGCTTAGCAAGACTATCAAAGTTGTAGTTCTATATAAGCTTATAAGACTTAAAAGTTGACTAACAGGTGACAGTAAGCATGTGTCTGTAGAATATTCTTGGAGCTAGCCTGAATTGTGGGAGCCTATTGACTGATCTGAATAAGATCATGTTAACCAGGACGTTGAACATAGTGTAGTATAACTCCCATGGGAAGAGACGATAAGGACGGGCTGGAGAAACGTGGAGACGGATTCTTGAGAAGGAAGTATTTGGAACTGGGCAGACTTGGACTGGTGTCAATGAACTTGCAGAGGATAGAGACGGCTGCCGGAACTCTAGTATGGAATCCATTAATAATTTAAGTCAAGTGGTAATGCAGAAAAATCAAAACATCATTTTGATAAAAGTATTCTTATAAATAATATGTAACTATGATTCTGAGTAATCCGTTTAGTTTACAAAATTCCTTTTTAGTTGACAGACGGTTTTTTCATCGGAATTTTCAGACTGCTTTATTTGACACGTTACATAACGAAAAATCAGCTCGAATACCATTGCGAAACATTAAACCATGCGTAAATAGCAAATCATGAATGGCTAATCCCATCTGCGGAAGACGTGTAACTACACAAATTGGCCTTCTTCGCCGGACAAATGACTCGGTGTGCACTAATTAACAGATTACATTCAATTTAGCATGGGGAGAAACGACTGGCGACAGAAGAACTCAACCACTCCAAAGTGGCTAATAAATTATGTGCAGGACTCGGCAGAAAGAAAGGTGGTGAGGGGGGGNGGGGGGGGGGGGTCGAGAAAGGGAAAGAGGGGGAGTGGGTCAGAGTGTAGAGAGGAGAAAGTGACGTAAGTGGAGGGGGTGCCTGGAGGGGGAGGGGGGGGCTAACGGTCCGAGTGGGGGGGCAGGCTAACTGGTGACCCAAATCCAGAGACCCATTCACACTAGCCATCCATGGAGCAGCCGCGCCGGCCAGCTCCCAGCTCTCTATTTATGCCCGCGCCGATAAGAAGAGTCCTCAGATGAAGTGCTCGCTCTCCTCCTTCTGGGTAAGTACTTCCTTCTACTTCCATCTAGATCTAGGTCTCCCTCGCTACCCTCCCACGACTTTCCCGGATTCTCCTCTTTCACCCTCACAAAACCCAGTAACCAAATATAATATTTGGTTATATATACTATAATATTTATATTCATATTTTCTTTGGTTATTGTCCTTATTGGAAAAAGAAAATATGAAGGGACACGGTCCAAACCGGAAAAAGAAACGGTAAATACATCTTTTGTATTCCTAAAACATTTTTATGGCCCTAGCTCTTAATATTTTTGACATTGCTTTTATTCTCACGTCATGTATCAGATAATCTCTCACTCTTATTGGCATGATTGTGCTCAATAATGAATTATGCCTTTCATTTTATATTTAAAAGCTGCATGCTGTATTTCATTAAGAAAAAATTAAAACTGGTCTTTAGAGNAACAAATAAATATTAACCATTAATTTTTCAAGCATTCTGTGGGTAATATGAAATTATAATACTGTTAGAAATTATTTGTTTAAATTAGCTACAGATATATATTTTGTGTGTGTGTATGTACACGTATTATTAAATTTTTTCAGAACATCAGTGAATCAATTTTATATTGATTAATTTATTGAAGTTTTGGAAATAGAATTCAACTATCATCCAAACAGAGCATCCCCTTAGTTTCTTTCAACTAATTGTTAAATATAAATATTTACAATGAATGCAATAAGTTAAATATGTGATGATTTACCTTTTACTTTGTACAGTGTAAAGAACAATATCTCTAAATATATCGGGCTTGAAGATTTCAGACCATTACAATTGATATCAAAATGTTGACTTTTACAATATGCATGATGTTAAGTCGTAAGTCACCCAAGACCACTTATAAGTAAAAGCAATAGTTTTTCAATAAATGAAAATTGTTATTAATAATTTCTTTCCTAATCTAATTTTATAAATTATTTCTACCGATAATACTGTCTATTGGTGTATACTTGCTGTGAAAATATGACGAATAAAAATTAATAAAATGGTCTTTTGCAAGTGCATTATGACTGTGACAATTATTGGCGATAAGGCATTATTGAGCAATATTCCTTAATTTATTATATTTTTAAATTA